>VMDO01023801.1:0-30945 GCA_007922755.1 Pedetes capensis
GGCGCACGCCTGTAATCCCAGCGGCTCGGGAGGCGGAGGCGGGAGGATCGCAAGTTCAAGACCAGAGGCAGCCTGCGTAACTTAGTGAGACCCTGTCTCAAAAAGTAAAAAAATGGACTGAGGTGCAGCTCAGTGGTCCAGCACTTGCAGAGCATGCAGGCGCGAGGCCCTGGGTTCAACCCCAGTAAAAAAAAAAAAAAAAAAAAAAAAAAACGAAAAAGCAATAATAGCAAAAAATAAAGTCCTTTGAACTCTGTAGAATATTTATGTTGCATTAGGAAGAAAGTGACTTGTAGTCTGTTCTAGAAACTTCTTTTTCCCTTCTTCTGGGGACAGGCAGGGTGGGCTCAAGAAGATAAGATGTAACTTTCTTCCCTGGGTTCTAGAGTCCAGATGGTGCTCACCTCACCTGGGAGCCGCCCTCTGTGACCTCCGGTAAGATCATCGAGTACTCCGTGTACCTGGCCATCCAGAGCTCACAGGCCGGTGGTGAGCCCAAGAGTTCTACCCCCGCCCAGCTGGCCTTCATGCGGGTGTACTGTGGGCCCAGCCCTTCCTGCCTCGTGCAGTCCTCCAGCCTCTCTAATGCCCACATTGACTACACCACCAAGCCTGCCATCATCTTCCGCATTGCCGCACGCAACGAGAAGGGCTACGGCCCGGCCACGCAAGTGAGGTGGTTGCAAGGTAAGTGGCATTCGTGTAGCTCTTGGGGCAACTCCTAGGGAAGGGATGGAGAACCAGGCATAGTGGGAGGTTGATGTTGGCCATTTGTAGGAATCATCTCCCCCCAAGATAGTTACCATGTCCTTGCTTCAGCCTGGGCCTCTTACTCTTCCCACGGTCATTCCTGCCCCCTGGGGGAAGGCAGTGGGGTGGACAGCGACCCTCGATAGGCTGGGAGTTTTCCAGCAGGGGGACAAGCCGGTATAGGACACTGTGGAGGGATCTCGCTGAGGTGCCTCACCTACTCTGGGGCTGCTCAAGGTGAGAAGGGCTGGGGAGGGCTCCAAGAAAGAGGTTTAGGGGCCCGAGAACAGCATGTCCCATGACCCAAGAGTGGGCAGACCACGCTAAGGCCAGAGCCCAGCACTCAAGGGGCTGGGTGAGGTGATGGCAGCCGTGGGACCAGCAACCCCTCTGCTCAGGAGTAGTCCAGCTCTCCTGTGGCCAGGAGGCGCTTCTGAACTGGGTCCTTGGAGGATCAGAGGGAGTGGCATCCTATTCTGGGCCCCAGGGTTGGTGCAGAGGTGGCCAGGACCGGGGTGGGGGGCAAGAAAGAGTCCTTGCTCTTTCCTGTGCTGCTCAGTATCCCCTGTTCCTTTCAGAAACCAGTAAAGACAGCTCGGGCACCAAGCCAGCCAGCAAGCGGCCCATGTCCTCTCCTGAAATGTAAGCAGCAAGCCCCCTTTCGGATCGTTCTGCCCACCACGGGTGTGGTGTGGCTCAGGGCGGAAACAGTGGGCTTGGCTTCTCGTCATCCGACTGGGGACTTGATACTCGAGTAGTCCCACGTTGGGGTTTCTTGTAGTGCCGCTAGGGCCTCCCTAACTCTTCCTTTTTTGTCTTCCAAGGAAATCCGCTCCAAAGAAGTCTAAGGCAGATGGTCAGTGAGAGGAAACTGACCTGCCTGCATTCACCAGATCCCCTCTGCTTCAGGAACCTCCCGCCAGGGCCCATCCCTCCCGCCCTGCCCGCCCACCCGCCTGGCCTCCCGCCCGGCCTCCCGGCCTTTGCACTTCACCCTCACCAGCCATTGGCCGCCATTTGTTCTCCCCTTCTCTGTTTTTATGATAATCTAAAGAAAGCACATTTTACCATTTGTTGGGAGGAAGCAGAAGGCAGATTGGAAAGAGCAGTGAGCCAGCGAGAAGAGTTATGCTCCTTCCTTCCTTCTCCCCACCCAGCGCCCGCCCCTGGGCCAGAGAGAAACTCGAGAATTCCGAGACCTTGGAGGAAGAGAGATTGAAACTCAAATGAGATGACCCGGCACTCCAAGGCCTACACATGTCTTGTGCTTCATCGCTTTTGGCCTGGGTGGGAGGCAGGCATTCTAGCCCAGAAAGGGCGCCCTCCGGGCCCCTCAGAGAGGCTTTCCTGGGTGTCTGTCTGGTTCTGTGTGGTTTTGTTACTACCCTCATGTTTCCAGCTCCCTTCCTCACCCGGCACGCCCACAGGCTTACACATCTCAGAGGCCTTTGGAGGCTTTTGTGCTCCCACCTCTTCTCCCTTCCCCTTTATAAAGAGAAAAAAAAAAAAAGAGAGAGAGAAAGGAGGGGCAAGAAGGAGCCCCTGGTAGGCCTGAGCATTGGCTGTGAAATTTTCCCAGTGGGCACAGAGTGACCCCCAGCAAACCTGGCTGCAGCCCTGCCTGGCTTGAGCTGAGGGCTGCATCAACAACTGCTGCATATGTTGTATTTTTTAAGTTGAAATTGATGAAGTTAACATTCTTATTGTACTTTTAGCCTTAGTGTGTGGGGTTTTTGTCCCTTATTTGTTGTTTGTTAGTTGTGTACAGAATGCGTACCTCTTCTTTCTTTTTTTTTTTTTTTTTTTTTTTTTTTTTTTTTTTTTTTTTTTTTTTTTTTTTTTTTTTTTTTTTTTTTTTTTTTTTTTTTTTTTTTTTTTTTTTTTTTTTTTTTTTTTTTTTTTTTTTTCTTTTTTTCTTTTCTCTCCCTGGCTAATCCTTGGCAGGGATCTTTCTGGAGGAAAAGCTGGGGACAGTTGGGGCAGGAGAGGTATGGAATCTCCCACATGGGACCTGGTATTCACTGCCCAGCCCAGTTTCTTATTGCTAGCCCCTGTCCTTTCCGTGTCCCCATGCCTCTGGGGCAAAGGGTGAGACGTCAGACCTCACTCCCCATGGGTGAGCACTTCGCGTTTAGGCTTTGGGCCTGAGGGAGCCTGAGGGTGGTCCCCACTGCCCTCAGCAGCACTGTTTCAGAGACTGACACCCTGAACCGCTGTGGCCATGGGGGGAGCGATAGTGAGTGCAGGATGTCACCCACAAGGAGGCGGGCGCTGACAGCACTTGCCACCAGCATTATGAATTTTGCAGCATTGTCCTCAAGCTAGACCCGCCCTCCCCCTAAGGGCCAGACTCTGGTTTGGGGCTCTGTTTGGATTTTTCTGCCCCAGACCCAAGCTTTAGGCTGTAAGCAAGGTTTACAAGCAAATCACTGAAAGATTTAAAATGAACAGCCAATCTTTTCAGTCCCTGCATCTCTGCCTGAGGATGTGGTGGGGGAGGGCAGGGGAGTGCCCCCCACCTCTGGCTCACACCCTCGGGGGCCTCTGGTTTGTTGTATTATAGTATATTTCTCTGTGGAAAATGTCACGTTTAGTCACCTTGGAGCCCACTCGCCTGGTCCCATTGTTTTACCCTGTCCCTTCTCCTGAGTGCCCTTTGATTTCTCGTTTCTGAGGACAGGACCACCTGTTCATCTATTGTAGAGTAACCCCTGTGACTCAATATTACCATAGTGCGATGTTGTTTTGTGCTATTTTGAACAATTAAAAGACTTTTTTTGAAATAACCTGTTTCTCGCTGTGTCCGGGTCTCCTGTGACCTCTATACAGGGTCAAAGGAGACCTGCCCAAGGCTTCTTGCTCCTGGGGATGAGGAGTGAGCAGTTCTTCCCAGTGGCTCTTCGGGAACATGGAAGGCTCCAGGGTCCCCTACTGTGGCCTTTGGACCCGGCCAGGTTGCTGGCTGACTGAAGGCCAAATCACCTTCCCTCTCCCCCACAAGAAGAATGGGCACCAGGGCGAAGGCCTGGCACATCATCTGTGGCCAATAGGCTTAGATGGGTTGGGGTGCAAGGACTGAGCTGCAGCTCCACTGTGCTTGCCACCACAAGCTCAGGACCCCCAGAGTGGCCCCCCAAGTATCAGCTCCAGCAGGGCAAATGTGTCCGGCATGTGGTGGCACTCTGGGAGCAAATTCAAGTCCACGGGAGCTGGCCCTGAGAGGAAGAGGCCAGAGGGACAGGCCAGCAGCTGCATGGGGCAGTGCAGCTATGATTAAATGCATGGTTCGTATGTAGGGCTAACTAGGCAGGAGGCCAAGGAAGCCCGTGGCCAGGCCTTGATGAGCGCAGGCCTTGATGGCAGGAAAGCCAAAAGAGCCCCTATCCCCAGGCCCTGGCTGCAGGCCTCTCCAGGTCCTGGTGCTAGTGCTAGGGAGAGGAGTGTGAGGGGCGTGCTTCCTGACACCTGCTGCCACCCTTCCTCTTGCCCAGTCTGTATCAAAAGCTGCCTCCAGCTCTTGACTTACTGCTGTCCACCCAGCTGTGGGCGCTCAGTGTGTGCTGGGGACTAAAAGAAGGCCCAGTGTGATAGACCTTGCCTGGGAGCTTACACCATTGGGCTCCACAGCAGTGTCTTCTGTCATGGGGGGCCCACTGTGTCCTCCCACCTAACTTGGCCTTGACACCAGCAGTCATGGCCAGCTTCCCTACCACACCAACTCCGATGGGCACAGATGGAGCCCAGTACTCGGCATCCGTTCCTCAGGGAGCTCCGTTCCTCAGGGAGCTCCTCTCCCTTTAGAGCCTGCCTCAGGCCCAGGGAGAGGGGAAGGAAAGTGTCCTGATGGGTACTGTGGGAGCAAGGCCTAGCAGTGGGAGAGCCCGGGCCAGCTGGGGTGAAGGGCCCATGGGGAGCTGGCCCCAGATGGGGAGAGGCCTGTGTGGATTTGTCAGACATGGGGACACTTAGCCTTGGAGGGGCGAAAGGGTTCTTCCCACCCTACTCCTGTAGGCTGCACATGGGGGGCTGCGTATCCACCTTACTTGTGCTTACTGCCTCTTCACACTGGAGGACAGTTGCATCTTTGGTATTGGCCTCAAATTGCTGGGCTTGAGTCTGAGCAGGCCACTTCCCAGCCTCCTGGGAGAGGGAAGGGAGCGGCATCTTGACCCTGCCTCGCCCTGCTCCGGGGCTGCTGGGGGAAAGCTCTTCCAGTTCTCTACCTCCAGACTGGCCAAGGCCCTGTCCACCAGACCCAGGGCCGGGGGACCACCCCTAGGAACAAACATGGATTGTCCTTACCTGGGCATAAGGGGGACAGTTCCTGCAAAGGAGGCCAGGGAGAAGCTGGACATGAACTGATAACACAAGCAATGATGTGCCCGTGAGTGGGACAGGTGGACACAAGCCCAGCTGGGTACAGAGCCAGGATCTGCCAAGCAGGGGCTAAGCTGAGGGTTGATAGAAACATAGAGCAGCTGCAGTAGACACCTACCTGCCAGCCATGGGGACCAGGCTTACTCCCAAGCACCACAAAGGGGAACTGTTTGCAGTTGGAAGAGTCAGCCTCTGGCAGGAGCCAAGCAACCACCACCTGGAAGGAGGCAGCCACCATAGCCAGCACATAGCACCGGGAGCCCTGGTACAGGGCCCTGCCTAGGGACCGGAACCTCTGTGCTGGGCATCTCCCAGAGCTGCACTCACGAGGCAGAAAGGCCTAGTTATGCTCCTGGGCTGCAATTCATCCTTCAAGATGTCCAAGGTCCCCCAAGCCACTCTAGGAGCCCAGGGCCCACAGACATTCTGGCTCCTGAAACTCCCCCTCCACATAATTCCACTGAGCAGTGAGGGTGCCCAGTAGGTGGGGAGAGTAGGGAACAGTTCAGCCAGCCTGCGTCAGAGTGGAGCATCTGATGGGGCCAATCATCAAGCAACCCAAACCAGACTGGGTGGCTGAAAGACGGGCCCTGAGAGCAGGAGGGATGCCCATTCTGACCCCGTCCAGTGGCATCCTGTGGGGGGAAGAAGTCAGGACCAATGGTTGCCCGGTCCTGACTGCTGAAGAGGCTGGAAGACAACTAATTCAACCAAGAGGAATTGCCCACCTTGCATAGGGACTCTGGAGTCAGGCATTTCCCGCTGCACCTCAGCTCACACACTTGTTGGGACAACGGGGCTCAGCTGCCCTGCCCAGATCCAGCCTATGGCCCCTCTCCCTGCCCTTTCTGTCGTCCCAGAACGTTCTGCTAGCTCACCTAGCGTTTTGCACCAAGAGGATCTTGAGCCAAAGGTGCCCAGCTGAGGCCATCCTGGGCCCCCTACAGACTTGTGACCAGAGGGGCGGGGCGGGACTGCGTGGAGGGGCCCGGCTACCAAACCCCGCCTCTGCCCGGGGCCCCGCCCCGGGGGCCTTCACAATCCCTAGGAGGAGCAGGCAAGTGGGTGGGGCACAAGGCTCAGTCAGCTGAGTGACAGTCACGGGATTGCGACCAACTTTGTCTGGCTTCTTGGAGGAGAGGGAGTGATGAGTGGGAGTCTCCAAGTACGTACGAATGCTGCAGGCCAAGTGGTGCGGCCTGCGGGGGAGGTGCTACCCTGGAAGGGTACGGTGGGTGGGCTCAGAGGCTCGGCGCAGAGGCAGGAGGGGATCCCCAAGGGCGGGGGGGCGGGCTAGGAGGCCTGGGTGCGGAGGCTCTGGGTCTATGGGGGATGGGACCGGGCAGCTCTGGGGCCCCCATGAGCCGGCTGAAGAAGCTGGGTCCCAGGGAGATGAGGAAGTCCCCGTGGGGACTTGGAGTCCCTCCAAGCTCCGAATCTCCCCCTAGGACATGGAGAAGGAGCGGGAGACGCTGCGGGCCTGGAAGGAGCGAGTGGGCCAGGAGTTAGACCGTGTGGTGGCTTTCTGGACGGAGCACTCTCACGACCAGGAGCACGGGTCCGCTGCCCTGACAGGGTTCCTGCCCCTCCCAAACCCCTGCCTGGCTCTGGGGAGACTCACAGATCTGCTGGGTTGGCGGGTAGCGGTGAACCTGTGGGGAGCGCGTCTCGCTAAGGCTGCGTGTCCCACAGGGGCTTCTTCACGTGCCTGGGCCGCGACGGGCAGGTGTACGACAACCTTAAGTACGTCTGGCTGCAGGGGAGGCAGGTAGGGAATGTTCCCGGCTGGCAGCTCACTCAGCGCCACGGGGCCTCTCCTGCTTCAGTCCACACGTCACCTCAATCTTCTCACACTAGGGACACCCAGGACTCTCCCCCTTACTCTAGATGCGCCCCCTTAATTCATGTTCCCTCACATTCCCCCCCAGGTATGGATGTACTGTCACTTATACCGCAATTTTGAGCGCTTCCGCCGCTCTGAGCTTCTGGACTCAGCAAAAGCAGGTGCTCCCTCCTCGCCCCCATCTCACCAGGGGCCTTACACAGGTTTATTCAATAGGGCCCGTAGTCCTCATTCCTAGAGGTTTCTAAAAGCAACTGGGAAGGTTCAAAAGCAGTGTGGGGAAGGATCCTTGCCTGAGGCCTAGCATGCTAACTCCCCAACCACTAGGTGGCGACTTTCTGCTGCGTTATGCCAAGGTGTCCCCTCCTGGCAAGAAGTGTGCCTTTGTGCTGACTCGGGATGGCCACCCCATCAAGGTGCAGCGGACCATCTTCAGCGAGTGTTTCTACACCATGGCCATGAATGAGCTGTGGAGGGTGACAGGGGAAGCGCATTACCAGGTATGTGGGAGGAGGGCTACTGGGGGACTGCCAAGCCTAAGGTTGTACCCTGAGGGCTTGCCCTGGGCCCCTGTCGGGGCTGCCCTGGGCATTCCTGCCCTGCCTCAGGCTCCACATTGGTGCACGGTATTGTCAGCCTGTGATGCGGGTGTCCCGCTCTCCTGGAAGTCTCCTACACCTCAGCCCCGTGTTCAGTCCGAGCACTGGGACTCTGGGCAGAGAAGGTCAGACCGATGCCCTGTGGCCAGCCAGGAGGGGTCCTCTCCCTTCTTCCCAGACCCTCTGTGCTGCCAGATCCCCACCCCATGGCCTGGGAGTGGCCTGCATCCCCAGGCTGGGAGCCCCACAAGCAGGCCGGGGTGGATCTGCCTGGCCCCAGCACCTCCCAGAGGGCTGGTCCTAGAGGAGCTTGGAGAAGGTGCCCTGGAGGGCAAGAGAGGACCCAGCTGCCAACCGAGGGGCTGAGTCCTCAGGACCCTCCAGGTTCCTGGGGGCAGGAACGGTGGGACGGAGGGGTGCAGCCTGTGCCTGGGCCTCCCCCTCCCTGCAGAGAGAAGCAGTGGAGATGATGGATCAGATCGTCCGCTGGGTGCGGGAAGAC
The DNA here is from genome assembly GCA_007922755.1 of Pedetes capensis. Lineage (NCBI taxonomy): Eukaryota > Metazoa > Chordata > Mammalia > Rodentia > Pedetidae > Pedetes > Pedetes capensis. The sequence goes on from VMDO01023801.1 coordinate 8,072, forward strand.
CCGTCCGGGCTGGGCCGGCCCCAGCTCTCGGGGACCCCGGCCGCAGAGCCCATGGCGGTGCCCATGATGCTGCTCAACCTGGTGGAGCAGCTCAGGGAGGCGGATGAGGAGCTGGCGGGCAAATACGCGGAGCTGGGAGACTGGTGTGCCCGGAGGATTTTGCAGCACGTCCAGGTGGGGGATGCCGGGGGAGCCCGGGCAGGACCAACTCCACTCTCCCACTCCCCGCGGGCCTCCTCCGCCTGCACCCTCCCACCCTCCAGCTTCCCAGACAGGGACACCCAGGGCCCTTGGGGAGGCCGAGCCCAAGTCTGCCCCATGGCCTTCCTCTGTGGGGATCCAAGTTCTCCCTGTCTGTCTCCATTCAATTTTGTACCAAGGTCTGGGGGAGTGGATCAGCCCCTCTGATGATGTTTCTCTGGGCTGGGCTGGGCAGGTGGATGGGTGGCTGGTGGGGAGGGAGAGAGGAAGGGATTTCTGGGGCGGGATTTTTCTAGTTGGGTGGCTGGGGGCTGGAAACAGAGCTGCTTTCTCTTGCCTCTTCCCCGGCAGAGGGATGGACAAGTTGTGCTGGAGAATGTGTCAGAGGATGGCAAGGAACTCCCTGGTTGCCTGGGAAGACACCAGAACCCAGGTGAGGGGCAGAGCGGGCTGGGCCCATCCCAGAGGAAGGGGACACTCAGCCTTGGACTTGGGGCTTCAGGTGCAGAGAGCTGCCTTCCTCCCTCCACCTCCCCTGAGGAGCAAAGAAAGGAGGCCAGCCTCCAAAGGCTGGGGCACTAGTGGCAGGGCTAGTCGGGAGAACCTTCTGCAGAGGGGCTGAGTTCAGGCAGGGCTGAATGGTGGGCAGCCCTGTGGGGGAGTTTAGAGCAGCTCTCACCATTAGGGAGGGAGGGAGGGAAGTGCTAGGGGCTTGAGCCTCCCCATGCCTGGGGCAGGATCTGGTTCCTGCCTTACCCTGAGCCCTCCCCAGGCCACGCGCTGGAAGCTGGCTGGTTCCTGCTCCGGTATGCCATCAGGAAAGGTGATCCTGAACTTCGAGCTCACATTATCGACAAGTTCCTATTGTTGCCTTTCTGCTCTGGATGGGACCCTGAGCATGGAGGCCTCTTCTATTTCCAGGATGCAGACGGCCTCTGTCCCACCCAGGTGGGAGCGCCCCACCCTAAGCCTTTCTGCCCTGTCCTCAGGCTTGTCTTAGAAAAGGGGAACATGGAGCTGGATTTGAACCTAGAACCCAGGATGCTACCCCATGTTCCATGGAGGCCACTGGGGAGCTTGTGCAAATGCTAATGCCAAGACACATGTCCTCTTCACCTGGAGGCTGATATCTTTCTTGGGGCCAGCCAGGAGCACAACTGTTCCCTGACTGTGCCCTGATCCTGCCAGATATCTGCAGAGGGTGGCCATGCCAGCCATGTGTGGGAGCAGTGTCGCAGGGGTTTAAAGACAGCTTGACAAGACAAGGGTTTGATTCAAGGGAGCCTGCCCCGCTACTTGGCCTTTTAAGGGGCTACTTGGGGCATCCAGGTCATTAAGCTAGTCCCACTGTGAGGGGCCATTCAGGCCCCCTCCATGTCTCATGACTAAGCTCCAAGTGCCTGAGCCAGGACCAGATAGGGGTGAGTGTCCTGCTAAAGGGGTCCAGGGGCCCAGGGCTCTCAGCCATGTGTCTCTGCTCTGCTCTCAGTTGGAGTGGGACATGAAGCTCTGGTGGCCTCACAGTGAAGCCATGATTGCCTTCCTCATGGGTTACAATGACAGTGGCAACCCTGCTTTGCTGCAGCTCTTCTACCAAGTGTCTGAGTATACCTTCCGCCAGGTGAGTGCAGCCTCCTTGTCCCCTTGAGGCCCACTGGGGGAAGAGGAGGTGGCAGGCAGCAGGGGAGGGGACTGCAGAGGCCGTGTGTGGCCGGCATGCAGGGCTGGCCTCGCTGGAGCCCCTCTTAGCCCTCACTGGGCATGCTCCCTCTGCTGCTGACAGTTCCAGGTGTGCCCTTTGTCCAGTCACCCAAACCCTTACCTCCCAGAGCCCACATGTGAGGGCAAATTCCATGTACCCCCAGGCAGCCATGAGAGCCATGGGAGACAGTGAGGCAGAGGGGCCTGGGCCAAAGCAGAGGTGCCTGGGCCGAGGCAGGGAGCCTGAAGGGAGAGGTGGAGCAGGGATCTAAGGCAGGGTGGGGCAGGGGTCTGGACTGGGCCCAGCCAGAGCGGAGCTCAGGGCAGGAGCACACCCACCCTGCTGGAGCCTAGCAAGCCTCATAGCCTGAGGACTAGGTGGCCATTACCCTGGGAGGGAGGCTGGTAGGACAGCAGGTAGATTTCTGAGTCTCCAGGTCAGGGGGAGCAGTCTGGGCTGGTCATGTCTAGGTGTCACAAGGATATACATGATACAGAGGGCCATAAGGCAAACTAAGAGTCTGAGTACAGAAGGAGAAGAGGGGTGAGCAAAGGGGACAAGAATCGGGAGGTAGAAAGGAAGCCAAGCCATCACCCCCGCCAGGCCTGAGTGGGCGGGGAACAAGTGAAGATTGGTGGTGTTTCCAAAGCCACCACCCCTCCAATGGTAACCCTGAGACGACAGCAGGAACCCTTAGTCTGGTGTCTGTGGACTTTGGACCTGGGAGAAAATGACAACTTCATCTTGTAATTGAAATCTAGCATTGTTCCCATTGTGATTGGAGGCAATGACACCCCACATGTGTTTCTAGTACATTGCAGTTAGAGAGGCATCTCCGGCTATTTCCCATGCCCACCACTACTTCCAAGCAACATGAGTCATTAGACCTGTGTCTGTCTTGGAGATGATATTCGATAATTACAAGCACTGGTCATGGTAGCACACACCTGTAATCCCAGTACTCAAGAGGTTGAGACAGTAGCATTGCGAGTTCAAGACCAGCTTGGGCTACATAGCAAGACCCTATCTCAAACAAAAATTACAAAAGTTATAATCAACAGGTAAATCATTTTGCACTAAGCAACATAACGTAGAAAGCAAAGATCCAGATGGCCAAGGAAAAGCTGGAAAAACACGTAGAATTTTTGCTTCTCCCTTTCTCCCTCTGGTGCTAGTGCACTATCTTCATGTACCAAATCAAGTAGTCAAAAATACCTAAGGATGGGAGCAAGGTTATTCAAAAGTTACAATACATAGGTACAAAACTGCTTTTATTTCCCATGAAGAATACACCAACTCCTACATTTCACAACTTAAAGGAACATTTTGATAGTGAATGTTAATGCAGTTGGTTTGCTATATGGTACTTCTGAGAAGGGACTCCACCTAACTCATCAGTGAGAAAAGAGAAGGGCCTAAGCCCATGTAGTACATCCTGGGGAGTCTGGAAGAACTGACAAGTCTCCGTGGGAGAGGTGCCAGATAAAGTGCAGGCAGGAGAGAAGGAAGGAGTGCAAATTGGTCAGCCCAGCCAGCCCAGCTGCTGCTCCCCATATTGGAAGCAGCTGGGCACTGGGCAGCCACAGAGAAAGGGTGTAATACATTTGGAACCCATGCTGAGCAAGGACAGGAGCCAGGTCTCTGTGTGGGATGGGCACAAAGTCATCTACTGGGTCACAGGCCTGTGAAACACAGAACTGGAATTCCAGGGGAATCACCTGTTACAAAGTTTCCTGGGGGTTCTTTGTTCCTTTAAATGGACTGAAGTACAATGTATGTAGGCCAAAATGTATCCATTAAGTATTCAGTTCACAGGATTATGACTGTCTACACTTGTGTAATCACCACCCCAGTCGAGATACAATGTAGAGGGAGAAACTATGGTTCCAGAGTGGGGGTCTTTTTATTCCATCTCGGAGTGTTTCATTGCACAGCCTGCTGCCCTTTCCCAGTGGGTTACAGAGCTGCAGACTGCGTGTCCCCCCTCCCCCACGCTCTCAGCTTTCACCTTTGTTCCGGGCGGGTTGTTGCGGTTAAAAGCACTGACTCTGAAGCCATGTCATCTGAGGTAAACCCAGGCTCTGATGTCCGGTAGCGGTGCAGTGTGGACAGCGAGCGCCCCTCCCTCAGGCCGTGGCACTTGGGTGGGTAGGGCCGGCGCTAGCTGTCACTGTTATTCCAGTTTCGTGATCCCGAGTACGGGGAGTGGTTTGGCTATCTGAATCGAGAGGGAAAAGTCGTCCTCACCATCAAGGGCGGTCCTTTCAAAGGTGAGTAGGGGGCAGTAGGAACACACAGGCTCGTGGCATCGGTTCCCTCCGCCCTCCCAGTACGCGAGCTCACCTCTCCCACAGGCTGTTTCCACGTGCCGCGGTGCCTAGCCATGTGCGAGGAGATGCTGGACACCCTGCTGAGCCGCCTTACCCCGGTCCCCAGCTCCACCTGCTCCCCGCTCGCCGTCCCCGCCCGCGGAGGCGCGAAATAAAGCTCAGCATGCTCTACCTGCCAGTGTGCGCTTGTCTGTGGGCCCGCGGGTACTGGGGGGCGGGCACCACACCTGACTGCGGCCGGCAGCCGCTCTCCGGGCCAGCTGCGCTCATTGGCTCGGGAGCGAGCTCGCCCGCCCCGCGGACAGGCCCGCCCTGCGCGCTGGACCCCCCCCCCCCGCACATAGGCCCAGCGGCCAGGAGGGCGTGTCCGGCAGCCGCGCACTTCCTGCCGGTGGCCGGCTCGGAGTGCGCCGCCTCTTCCGCCGCCGCCCCCGCCAGCCCGTTCCCGGCCCCAGCCCCCGCCGGCCCGACTCCGGCTCCTTGCTGCCCCGGTGTTGTTTCAGAGCGCGGCGGCAGCTGTCTGCGCGTTCGCGACCTGCTGGGACCCGCGAGCCCCGCCGCCGTTATGAACATCCGCAATGCGAGGGTGAGGGCCCGGGACTGGACGCTGTCCGCGCCGCGTGGGTGCCAGGTGGGGTGGCCGCGTGCGCATGCCCTTAAGGGACCCATCCTGGTGGCCCTGCGTGCCTGGGGCCACCGGACTTGGGAGGCTGAACCAGCCTGCGGAGGCGGCGGAGCGCGCGGGGCCGGGACTGTGATCGATTCTGTTTGCCTAATGTCAGGGCTCGGCTGGGTGGGTTCGGGGACTTCCCGGCGCTTTCTCTCATTCCTGGAACTGGAGCGTTTTGCACAGCCAGGCCTGTGCAAAGTCAGGCAGTCACAGCCCTGTCCAGCCCCGGGGGAGGGGAGGCCCAGAGGACAGACAGGGAGCAGGGTTCTCACTTGACGGAGGCCTGCTTGAGTCACCGCAACCCTGGACTGACGGCGTCCCGCTGTCGCCCTCCCTGGCAGCCTGAGGACCTCATGAACATGCAGCACTGCAACCTCCTCTGCCTGCCCGAGAACTACCAGATGAAATACTACTTTTACCACGGCCTCTCTTGGCCCCAGGTGCGCAGCTTTTGAATTTGGGGGTGGGGAGCAGCAGGCCGAGGAAAATCTGAGCTCTGATCTCGGTTGGGTTGAGGAGGAGTGGCCAAGGCCATTAAGAGCCCAGGGACTTGTATAGCCCACCGAGGCTTGAGGTCTTTTCAGCTGATGGGGAACTGGGGCAAAGGGGAGAAAACGCCTAAAGGGAGCACAGAATAGGAGCAGGAATTCTGCTTCCAGCTTAAGGGCAGAGCACAGTGCGGTAGGGGGAAAACTGTCCCGGAATTTGTCCCTGAAGCGGCTTCTCGCTGTCAGGAACACAGCAGGAGGTGGGCACTGAGTTCCTCACTTGCTCTGACATGAAGTTATTTTCTGATTTCCTTTTTCTCTCTGTCACCAGCTCTCTTACATTGCCGAGGATGAGAATGGGAAGATTGTGGGGTATGTCCTGGCCAAAATGTGAGTCACTGAGGAGGAGAAGAGAAGACTAGTGCTTGGGCTGTGCAGGGCCAACACCGCCCGGGTTTGGTGGATGCTGCTGTGGGTTTTTTTTTTTTTTTTTTTAATTATTTGGCTGTTTTTATAGGACAGCTTCAAGTTTACAGAAAAATTGAACAGAAGGTGCAGAGAATTTCCATTCCCCCCACTTCCTCCATTATTAGCATGTCGCATTAGCATGGTTCATTTGTTATAAGTGAGGAAACAACAGTCTGTGTTGTGTGCTTGCTGGGTTTGGAGAGTTGAAGAGTGTCCACCTTTATAGCATCATATCCCTCCCTCCCCATGGACCCCTGGCAATCACTGATCTTTTCTCTGTCTCCATAGTTTTGCCTTTTCCAGAATGTCATACATAGAGTTGGAATCATACAGACTGTAGCCTTTCCAGACTGTCTTCTTCACTGATTTAAGGTTCCTCCCTATGTTTTTCTGGCTTGATAGCTTTCTTTTAAAATCACAGATCAAGCTGGGCGTGGTGGCGCATGCCTATAATCCCAGCTAGCTCAGGAGGCGGAGCCAGGAGGATCACAAGTTCGAGACCAGAGACAGTCTGCATAACTTAGTGAGACCCTGTCTCAAAAAAAGTAAAAAAATGGGCTGAGGGTGCAGCTCAGTGGCCCAGCACTTGCAAAGCATGCAAGCTTGAAGCCCTGGGTTCAACCCCCAGTACCACAAAAAAAAAAAAAAAAAAAATCACAGATCAATACTCTCTTGTTTTTGTTTTGTTTCTGTTTCTTGAGACAGAGTCTCTCTGTGTAGCCCAGGCTATCCTGGAACATGCTGTGTAGACCAGGCTGGTCCCAAATTCGTACTGATCCTCCTGCCTCAGCCTCCCAAGTGCTAGGATTACAGACACAGGCCACCAGCCCAGCAGATCAGTATTCTCTGGACACTGCACACTTCTGGTGGATGAGGGGTGGGGTTTGGAGGAGGGACAAGATTGGCTGCTTGGATTCTGGAGCTTCCCCGCTCTCCCGCACCTGGGCCTGGGGTGCTGTAGGACCAGCCTCTGAGGAGTTTGCACACCTGCTGTGCCCAGGTGCTCAGGGTGACTGTACCTACACCAGGCTCCTTTCTCCTCTAGGGAAGAGGACCCAGATGACGTGCCCCATGGACACATCACCTCACTGGTGAGTAGGGCCCACTGAGGCTTTGGCAGCAGTGGAAGTGGGGGGTGGTTGGGACAGCCCTCAAGGTCCCACCCCTACCCATCCTTCTCCCGCCAGGCTGTGAAGCGTTCCCACCGGCGCCTTGGCCTGGCTCAGAAGCTGATGGACCAGGCCTCTCGAGCCATGATAGAGAACTTCAACGCCAAATATGTCTCTCTGCATGTCAGGAAGAGGTGGAAGCCAAGCTGAGGGAGAGGGCAGTGGGGGCGGGGAGAAGAGATACCATCCTGATGGGGGTTCTGGGGTGGCCTGCCTTTTGAAAAGTTGGCTTAATGGGAATGGGGGACCAGGAGGAGGGGCAGGACCTGGACATGGCCTGCCAACCTGCCTGGCCAAGTTTGTACAGCTCAGCAGTGCCTTATTCCCCTGCAGTAACCGGGCCGCCCTGCATCTCTATTCCAACACCCTCAACTTTCAGTGAGTAGATCTAAATTTTTCTAAGGGGCACTGCTGGGTCCAGGTCTGGCAGGGGGTGGGGGGATGGAAGGGAGAGGAGGCCTGATGAGCTGACCTGGAGAAGGCACCTACCTGCCACCGTCTGCTCTCTGCATGCTGTGCTAAAGGAGGGGTCTGGCACATCTGGCTGAGTGGACAAGGGATGGCTTGGTGCTGGCCAAGGCTGGTGGAGGACAATGTGGTGATGGACATACGAGGCTTCTTAGTACAAATTTGAGAGTAGAGAGAGGTGGGCTCAGGGCAGGAGCAGAGGTTGGGAAGCAGGACTCCAAGTGGCCAGGCACCTGGAGGCAGCCAGGTGAGAGCAGAAGAAAGGAGGATGCAGGAAGGAACGGCCATCAGCAAGTGCAGCAAAGAACTTAGAGTCCTGGTGGATGAGTGCAGGTCTGCTCGGGACCTGTCTCCATGTCCCTGGCACAGGAGAACAGAGACCCAGGCAGTGCCCAGTACATGATGGCAAAAAGCCCCTTGAAAGCGAGGCTGGGTCAGCTGCCCATGGAGGACCCCCTGGGACACACTGAGCTTCAGTTTGCTGGGAGAGGTGAAGAGAGGGGACTGTTTGGGCAGGGCTGGGTTCAATGTCCAAACCCAAGCAGAGCCATTTGACCCCATTAAGGGCCATTCCCATGTCTTAGGCTGGCAGGGCCTTTCTGGGTCATCAGGTCCAGCTCCTCTTCCAGTGGCAGGGCCACCCACTCGTGCATCCACACCTCCCAGTGTAGGCGTTGCCCCCAAGCTGCTGAGGCAGAGGCCCTCACACAGGTGCAGCACCCCCTTTCCTGGTTATGATTGCTATTGCTAGGCAGAGGAACTAGCTGTGTGTGCTCAGTAAGTGCCCGCAGGGAGCAGGGCGAGGAGGGAAGGGGAAGGCTGAATCCAGGGCTTTCCTGGCTAGGCAGGCTGTGGACAGAGTGGTGGGAGGTCTGGGGCGTGGTGTCATGGGTGCTGCTTACCACTAGGCTTTGCTGGAGAGAGCACAGAGAAGGACATGTTAGAAGTAAGCTCCTTTATGCTGGGCTCCCTGCCTCTGAAAGGGGCCCTCAGGGAGAGATGACACCTGCCGCATTAGCACATGCAATCAGGAGACTTTGCCCCCAGGTCTCGGTCTTCTTACCCCCAGGATCAGCGAAGTGGAGCCCAAATACTATGCAGATGGGGAAGATGCATATGCAATGAAGCGGGATCTCACCCAGATGGCTGATGAGGTGAGAGTCCAGCTGGGTCAGGGGGAGAGGTGGCCACTCCGGGGCCCCAGTCAGGAAGAGGCCATAGTGGCTGGAAGCCAGGCCTTGCAGCTGCAGGGCTGGGAGTCATGGCCCCGCTTCACCTCCTAGGCTATCAGGTGGGAAGGTGGGTTGTGGCTGACTTTAGAGGAGACCATGTGCCCAAAAGTCCCTTTTCTGGGAAAAAAGCCTGCAAGTGGGTTACAAAAGATGAAAGGAGACTTTCTAGAGAGGGAGTGGGACAGCCAGGGAACAGCCATGGCCTGCCTGCTCAGAGGCAGGACTGAACTGGGCTAGGGAGAAAGGGTCCTGAACATGCCTCCTGGAGGCAAGGGTCTTTACCAGGCTCTGCTCTGTCTTGGGGGCTCCCCAGCAGCCCCTTTGAGGGAAGCACCCTCATTTTACAGGTGAGGGCAAAGGCCTGGAGAGGGACAGAACCAGGATTCACACCAGGTCTCCGCACCCAGTCCTATTTCCTGCCCTAGCCCTACTGCCGCTCACTGTGCCCCCTCCTCCAGGCAGCAACAGGGCCTAGCTCCCCTCGCCCCCATTGTCTGGAGTCTTAGGCCCTGTCTCTTTCCACCTGCTCCTCCCTGGGCTCCCGGCGGCAGCTGAGGCGGCACCTGGAGCTGAAGGAAAAGGGCAGGCACATGGTGCTGGGTGCCATCGAGAACAAGGTGGAGAGCAAAGGCAACTCGCTTCCGAGCTCAGGAGAGGCCTGTCGGGAGGAGAAGGGCCTGGCTGCTGAGGATAGTGGTGGGGACAGCAAGGACCTCAGCGAGGTCAGTGAGACCACAGAGAGCACGGACGTCAAGGACAGCTCAGAGGCCTCTGACTCGGCCTCCTAGAGCCTGCCCCATCCTGTCCTCACCCCATGAGCTGCCACAATAAACCTCATCCCGAGGCCTTGGTGAATTTGTGCATGTGTCTGTATTTGGGGATGTGTCCCTCTTCACAGTTCCTCTGTGTCCAGGAGATGGCAACATGACAGCCTTTTTCCCCCAGAATGTTGTATCAAGCTCACTAGTAGAAGGGAAGGGTTTCTTCAGGGCTTTGGAGGTGGGACTCCCAAGTCTGCTGGCTTTTAGCAGATTTGGGTTGGGGGATGCAGGTGCTGTACCTTTGCAGCCCTGCTCTGTCACCACCTTCCTGGCCTGTGTGTTCATTAACATTCCAGGGCTGGCTGGGCGTGGTGGCACGCGCCTGTAATCCCAGCGGCTCTGGAGGTGGAGGCAGGAGGATTGCAAGTTCGAGACCAGAGGCAGTCTGCATAACTTAGCGAGACCCTGTCTCAAAAAAGTAAAAAAATGGGCTGAGGTGTAGCTCAGTGGTCCAGCACTTGCCGAGCATGCAGGCGCAAGGCCCTGGGTTCAACCCCCAGTACTGAAAAAAAAAAAAAAAATTCCAGGGCTGAACTAGGTGTCATCTTGGAACCTTTTAGCTCCACCACACTCAGTGTGTTTGGAGGGACAAGCCTGGGCTAGCCAGCCTCAGGTCTCTTTTCTTTCTTTCTTTTTATAATTTTTTGTGGTACTGGGGGTTTGAACCCAAGACCTCATGCATTCTTTGCAAGCACTGTATCACTGAACTGCACCCCCACCCCCAGCCTCAAGTTTCGAAGGCAGCTCTCCTGTCCTTGGTGTCCTTCACCACCTCTGTGTCGCTCATTGCCTCGGATGTCCCACCTTCAGCCTTTTCTCTCCCTCATTGGTCATGTTTGCTTTCAGCCACAGCAGCTCCAGTTGATAGCTCCTGGACTCCAAATGCCTGTGTCCAACTGCTCCTTGGGCTTAGTGACAGATACTCTACCTGGAAAATGGCCCAACCAGCAACCTAGTTGCTCAAGCCCTGTCAGTTATCCCTGATTGCTGACTCCCCTGCCATCCCAACAAGCAACAAGTCCTGTATATTCAACCACCATAGTGCCCTTGAATCTGCTCCCTAACCAGAATCTTCATTTGAAAATAATTGTTGCTGGGTGCCCTCAAGTCGGTTCCCAACTCATAGGGACCCTATGTACAACAGGCGAAACACTATTGTTAGTGCTTCTCTGCTATTCATAGGGTTTTCAGTGGCTTTAACAATACTTATTAGACTTTATTTTTAGTTTTAGATTTACAGAAAGATTGATCAGATGGTGCCTACTTCTTTCCCCCTTTTCTCTATTAATATTTTGTAATAGTTGGTGTGTTATGTTTTTTTTCCCCCCTGGTACTGGCCGTTTGGCCCCAAGGGCTCACATCCTTTGCAAGTGCTCTACCATGGAGCCACAACCCCAGCCCATTTTTCACTCTTTTATCTTGAGACAGGGGCTCTAAATTACCCAGGCTGCCTCTGGCTTTGAACTTGTGATCCTCCTGCCTCTGCCTCCCAGGTCACTGGGATCATAGGTGTGAGCCACCGCGCCAGCTGTTGGTTACTATTGACAAGCCAGTTCTGTACATTGTTAACTAAGGTCCGTGGGTTGCATTATGGTTCCCTCTTTGTGTTACATAGTTTCTGTGGGTATAAAGTCATATATCCACCACTAGTTTCATGCAGAATATAAAGCCTCAGTTTTTTTGTGATTTTTTTTTTTTGAGCTCTTTGCCTGTCACTTGTCTAAAAAGACAGAGTAATTCTTCCCTCCGCCCCTTTCCCCGCCAATCCTCATTTTTTCATGGCCTCACCATTGCCCTGATGTTCACTCCGGCGCCTTTCCTCCCTACCCTTCCCTCTGGCTGCAACGCCTTCACTTGTTGCTCCTAGTCCCTAGGTGGAAACTGTCATTATACGAATGCCCCTGTTACTGCAAGTGACACACTGCCTCCCCACTAGGTTGAGTAATTCGCCTCTAGAGCCCTAAGCTCGGTTCTCTTTGGCGCCTGACAAGTACCCAGCAGGAAACCGGCAAAACCGAGACTAGAATGCCGGGGGGCGGCGCCCGCGGCCCGTGCTTGAGCAGGAAAGACGCGCCTGCGCATGTCTGCCCTTCTCCGGTTCGCCAGCCGGAGCGAGGCTGCGTTCTGATTGGCTAAAATCGCGGGTTACCCTTTGTATGGTCGAGGCGGGGCCTGGTCCCACCCACCGCGCCTAGCGTCAGTCCCTTTCGGTTCGCTTGCCAGCGACGAGGTTAGTTCCCAGGCTCTGATTGGTCCGGCGGCGCCGGGCTGTACTCTGCGCGGCAGGGCGGGCGGGCATGCGTGCTGCCTCCGCCGCGCCCCAGCGCCGGTGGGAGGGAGCTCGCGGAGGCTCCCAAGGCCTGGTGGAACTCCTTCCACCCCACGCCCGGCCCGCCCCCTGCCCTCAGTGCTCTTAGTCCCCAGCGGCAGTTTGACGCTCCGCTGCCGCTTCCGCCCCCAGGCGGTTAGGCTTCCTGGGCGGAGGTGGATGCTGCGGAGGGGGAAACCGCAGGCCCTGCTGGCCCTAGGGGCCCAGCACTTCCCCTGCCTCAGCAGCATCTGCCTTGTGAGAGCGGCCGCTTTTATGCCAATGAGCTGAGGCTGGAAGGCGGAGGGTGGGGGAAACAGGCCCCTCGGCCTCCTCCCAGTATGGCTGGGGGTGGGCTCCAGGGACACCTCCCCAGGAAGTGAACTTTCATCGCCTAGTGCTAGTCTTACAGCTGATCCCATTTCCCCCTGGTCCATCTTTCACGTAGCTGACCTGACCACATCGACCCGGCGATCACCTCTCAAGACCAAGTGCACACTCCTCAGCGGGTTTAGAAAGGTCCTGCCCTTCTGCCTCTCGCCCCATGCGAGATTACTGGTTTTTGGATTCCTTTAAGGGGAACAGTGAAGCTACGGATAGAGCAGGCAATAGAGTGCAGTTTCACTTAGGGCCTTAAATGTCAAAGAAGTGTCCTAAGAGTTGGAACTAAGCAAGGCTTTTGTTTGTTTCACCTTTTGCTTTTCAATCAGTTTCAGAACTGGGGCTGAACGGGGCATCATGTGAATATTTCTGGAGGCAGAAAAGGACTGAGGAGAGCATTTGAATGCCAGTTCAGCAGCTGTTTCCTTTCAATCCTGTGTCTGGCGCTACCAGATGAATGAGGGACTTCTGGGGCCAATCAGGGATCAGACAGAGGGTTAGGAGATAGGACTGACTGACTTTCTTTCTTTTCTTTTCTTTCTTTTTTTTTTTTTTTTTTTTTTTTTTTTTTTTTTTTTTTTTTTTTTTTTTTTTTTTTTTTTTTTTTTTTTGCAGTTCTTCAGGTTGAACCCAGGGCTTTGTGCGTGCTAGGCAAGCACTGTACCACTGAACTGCACCCCAGCCTTTTATTTATTTTATTTTTTATTTTGAGGCAGGGTCTTCCTAAATTGTGCAGGCTGCCTCTGGCCTCAAACCTGCAATTTTCCTGCCTCAGCTTTTGACTTGCTGGGATTATGGGTGTGTGCCCCTTCTCCAGGCAGGTGGGATGTTCTGGAGTTAGCTAATGAGAGGTATTGATATCTGGTTCTCCTTAGCACGAGACATTGGTGTGTATCTGCTGACACAGGAGCAGGTTTGTGTTTGGAAGTGTGTGTGTGTGTGCTGTGGGAAGGAAAGTAGGCTTGCCTACCTTGTTGAAGGACTCCAGAGATGGTGCTTCTGAAACCAGCTGCTGGAAGTCCAGCTGAGCCTGCCAGAGTCTGTCTAGCTCCCAGGCCTTCCCTCAAGGCCCCACGGGCACATGGCAATGTGTTAGAGAAGGACTTTGGAACTGGAGAGGAGGGGAGGCCCATTGTTGAGGGAGTGTGTTTTTTACCCCTGGGCAAGAGAATTAATTACTTATAGTTGAAAGGGTGGAAGTAACCAGCACTGCCTCTCCTCCCCTTAGATGTGCAGGTCAAGGTCATGTGTACCTGTCCTGCACTTTGACAACCATGCATACACATGCCTGGACCCCTGCACTGGTACCTGCAAGCCTGTCTCCCTGGACACATGCAGTGCCTAACTGCTTTGCCTGTCCTCCACCATCTATACTCCAGGGGCTCCCTCTCACCAAACTGAACACAGTTATTTAGTCTGGCTTGTCACAGGCCACGTGCCTCTTGCCCTGCCAATTTGCTGAAGAAAAGCTGTTGCCCTATAGCTTAGAGTGTGCAGTGGTGGAGGGAAACCCCTCCACCCCTGGATGAGGGAGGCCCCAAGACTTGCCCCCAGGCTGGCTAAGACCTTGTTCTGAAGGGGTTGCCCCCACCCAGGCCTAGGACAGGGTAGGTGCAAGCTGCAGGGGAAAGGAGGCAGAAGAATGTCTTCCGGCAGCAGGAAGTGGTAACCACCTATGGGGAAATGAGGCTTGTTCTTCCTTTCGGGTTTGGGCAGAAGGGGAACCATAGCTGAAGCCTGCTCCCTGCCCCCAAGGGGGCCTGGAGGGAACCCAGGACAGCTGCAGACCTTTCCACCACAGCTCTCCCTACTCTTTGGGCCTCTTTCAGAGCTGTGACCAGGGCCGGGGGGGCAGCTGATGACCTGGGATGCTGGAGATGCAGGCAGCCCAGGAGGAATCCTGGGCCAGTACTGAAGGCCAGTGGCTGAGTTGGGTGCAGTCTGGCAATGCTGACCAAAGATAGCCTTCTGGAGGTGGCTTGGAGCGGGGGACAGCAGTAGGTGGCGGCTGCTTACCAGTGGGGCTTTGGGCACAAAGTGGTCTAGGTGCGACCCAGTGGGAAGGAAGCAGTGAGCCCAGAGGCAAGCAGCGAGCCTGGGCGGGGGCGCTGTACCCCTGGGAGCCCCTGGGGCAGTGCCAGGCCTGGGTCGCCCCGCCCACCAGGGGAGCACGCTGGGGATGAGTGGGGCGGGGCCTGCGCAGGGTGCTGGCGTGGCGCCCCAGGTCCCGTAGCTAACTCCTGCCGCGTGGGAGCAGCGGGGCTCGACGGCACGGCCGCCGGGCCGCCATGGCGGCACACGGGAAGCTGCGGCGGGAGCGGGGGCTGCAGGCTGAGTATGAGACGCAAGTCAAAGGTGAGAGGGCGCCTGGCGAGAACCCCAGAGGTGGCGGGGAGCCTGAAGCGTCTCCGGCGACCTTTGGAGAGGAGTGTTGGGAGCCCCCCCTTCCTTTCTCCTCGCTTTGCCCCAGGCGGGCTGGGCAAAGGGAGGCCAGTGAGTAGATTGCTTGTGGGTGCATTGATGGCCACTCTCACCCTAACACCCTGGAGCCCTGGCACCTTCGCCTCCCTATGGCACTGAGGTGGCTTGTAGGTGAGGGCAGCCATCTCTGGGCCAGGCTGGTGAAGTAATCATGGCGTGAGGGATTCAACAGGGCTGGCTTTGCAGCCTCCTGAAGTTAGACGGATTTGGCTTCTCATAAAGGCCACTTTGCAAATGAGCTTTGCAAATTCTTAGCTGATAGCTTGTTTTACTCAGGGCGTGGTAACTCTTGTGAAGGAAAGAAGGCAGCATCTGAGGGCCAGCAGTTCCCTGTAGCCTCCAGAGGTCTCAATCACTCCGTTTTACCTATTGAGGAAACAAGTTCAGAGAGGTACAGTGACTTATCTGTAGTCACACAGCACAACAGCTCCCAGGAGATTGAATGGAATGGTATTTGGAGTGTTTTCCAAATTGTAAATGCAGGTTCCAATGTAATTATTCAGGGCAAGCAATTTATACCGAGGTGTGCCCCTGTCCTGGTCTGAGAGAGCTTGAGGTGACTGCAGAGGGCAAGCCAAATCTGCAAGTCTTGGGTTCATCACTAGTCAGATGGAGACAGTGATCCCATCCTACTTCCTCAAAATGTCATGAAGCTCAAGGACTTGGAAAACTCTTCAATCAGCACATACAGGGTAGTTTATTCACACAGAAAATTGCAGTTTTGAGCAAGACTGTCTTTAAGATGCCCCTTATTCACTGTGGGTCTTCAGTGTCTGTGGCTGCTGTTTCCCATCCCACCTCCCCAAAGGCCTTCTAACCATACTCAACAAACAGGGACACTTGCTGTGACGCCCTAAATTCTGAAAGGTCAGCAGAGTCGTGGCTTGGGAGGCCATGTTTTCTTCTCCTTTGCTCGTCAGCAGAAGTAAGGGAGTGCCTTCCTCGCAGGAAGCATTGGTGGGGCCTGAGGCCCAGTGTTGCAGTTCACACATGGGGATTCATCCCTCCTTTTGCCAGACAGTTTTATATATCTGTTTTGTCCTAGACTCTGGGAATACATTGCCGTACAAGACAGAACCAGTCCCTCCCCTTGCATGGGTCACAGGTCTGGTGGGGGAGACAAATAGTAAACACCCATCGCACAATTAATTATATCAAGTATGATAATAACCACTGGGAAGGAAAGTTCAAGGTGCCAAGAAGGGCATGGGATGAGGGCCAGACTTAGCATGGGTGGAGGTCAGGCCAGGGTTCTCCAAGCTGAGATCTGAAAGCTCTGCGAAGGCAAACCCAGAGGCTGAGGAGTAGGCTCCAGGTCTCTTGGCCTCCGAGGAGCTCAAATGCAATCGGCTTGTAATGATGGCTACTTGATACCAGCCACCATGGGTGTCCAGATGCTGCTGGCAGCAGGAATGAATGCAATGCTGTGGTGGGCTGGTGTGGTCTGCACTGTTCAGTTTTCATGGGGCCCTCTCCAGGGAGTGTATCCCTCCTGAAGGGTAAGGCAGGCTCCAGAGGTAAGGAAAGGCCGACCATGTGGGCTTAACCCTTTGCTTAGAATGAAGTGACCTTTCCGTTATTCAAAAAAGTGCTATTCTGATTCATTGGAGACTCGTGGGTGTAGTCAGTGGTGTTGCTGGAGCTTGCTGGGAAGAGTAAGGTGTCTCCTTCCATCTCTCACTGGGCATCATAGGCTCTTCCCTGCTCTGTGCTGGCCTTGCTTCCGGGATAGTCCCCCACCCTGGGCGTCCATTTACCCAGCTTGGCCTCTAAGTGGAAAGAGAGTGCCCCATTGAGGAAATCCAGTGACCTGGCCGAGGGTGGCTCCTGGGCCAGTTTAGTGGAGTGGGGTGGCATGGAGAGCTAAGGGGGTACCTGGAGTCAGGAAGAGAGGTAAGTCCCGCCAAAACTGGGGAGTGGACATTCTGCAAAGGAAACCAGAGAATGAGATGGGGTGCTGGGCAGGAGAAGGCCCACAGCCCCTGGGAAGTGGCTGGTGGCAAGTGTACCCAGAGCAAGCTGCCACCACCGACTCCTTCCACACAGCCACCCAGATCCTGCTTCTCAGGCTGGCTCCCTGCTCCCAGACCCTGCTGGCTTTTGCTGGACTGGGGCTCCATATGGCAGCTGAGGGGCCCTGAAAATGAGGGGCCCGCGTGGCTCTGCTGTATGGCTGCCCTCTCCTTCGGCATCCAGTAGGGGACCCTCCCTAGATCCTGAGCCCTGAGCAATGTGCCTCCCTCCCCTTCCCTTTGGCCCCTGCCTTGTGTGTTTATCTTCTCAGCACCCCTCACCCCTTTGTTCTCTTTGCCCCCCAACTCCAACCCCAGCTCCCAGAGGGCAGGCATGGATCTAGAATGGTGGGAAAGCAACATTCTGCTGAGTGAAGAATATCGCCCTGGGGATGTATGCAGAGCCTAGTCTATGGGCAGCCTGCTGGCCATAAACCTAGGGCCCTGGTGCCCACCTGGGCACTCAGTATGGCAGAAGTGTTTCCAGCGGGTGCTGAAGCTTGCGGACCACAGGCAATGTTGGGCTGCTGGTCTGTGGGAGGGAAGCAGCATTGCCCAATTGATGCAGCTGCAGCGATAAGGTGTCTGTCAGAAGGTTAGGGGGGCCTGGGTTGGCCTCTCCTTTGGGGAGGAGGAAAGGCCTGGGTTCTGTGGCCAGGAGTAGAGCCCATTCTGCCCCTTCACATATTAGCCCTGATCCACTCACCTGCCCACTGCCTTCACTGGTGTCACTGTGGGGCTGCCCTTTCCCCTGGGGCCAGAGGGCTTGGCACCCCCCGGCAGCCTACCCCCTGCAAGCCCCGTGTATCTGCGCGTATCTGTGCAGAACAAGCTGCAGTGTCTGGGGTCCTGGGTACCTGAGGGGAAGGAAGTGGCAGGGAAGCCAGTGGGGGCTTTCCAGGAACTGAAGAGAGACGAGAAGCCAAACTGAAAGGTGCCTGGTGAGCAGTGGGGCAAGATGGGGCTGAGGTGGCCCTGCGTCCTGTCTGTCATGAATGGTTTCAACCTTCCCAGAGCTGCTGTGCTCCCTCTTACCCTGAGCCTTTGCGTGGCTCACTGCTCCATTGGGACACCCTTCCCCTTCCTCTTCAGCCAGTTGGGTCTGACCATTTCTCATGAGCCTGAGCACAGGGCTGCGTACCCCAGGAGCCAGCTGGGCAGCCGAGGCCAGAGCCCCGTCTGCGGGGCTGCACCTCTCTCCTCCTTGGGCTCCAGCTCAGCCTAGGCCAGGCACAAAGGAGCCTCAGCTCAGACAGGGCGTCCATTGTGTGGCGCGTCCCTGCCTATCCCTCTGTGCCAGGCTGGCCGGGCCTGAGCTGAGCGCCCCTTGCAGAGCTGCGCTGGCAGCTGAGCGAGCAGCTGCGCTGCCTGGAGCTGCAGGGCGAGCTGCGCAGGGAGCTGCTGCAGGAGCTGGCCGAGTTCATGAGGCGCCGTGCTGAGGTGGAGCTGGAGTACTCCCGGGGCCTGGACAAGCTGGCCGAGCGCTTCGCCAGCCGCGCCTGCCGCCTGGGGGGCAGCGGCCGTGAGCAGCAGAGCTTCCGGTAGGTACCAGCAGGCCACCTCTGCGGGGGGCTGGCCCCAGGCTGTCTGCTCTGAACACCTGTCTCCCCCAGGAAGGAGCCTGCCCTCCTGTCGCCCTTGCACTGCTGGGCTGTGTTGCTGGAGCACACGCGCCTGCAGAGCCGGGACAGTGCCGCCCTCAGTGAGGTGCTGGCTGGGCCCCTGGCCCAGCGCCTGAGTCACATCGCAGAGGACGTGGGGCGCCTCGTCAGGAAGGTAGGGGTAGAGGGCCTGAGGACCTGGGGAGGGCAGCCATGGGGGGTCCAGCTGGATGGGCTGTGGCCGGGTGGGCAGCCCGAGCTGGGGCAGTGCCGTGCTTATGCTCCCCCCCACCCTGCCTCTAGAGTAAGGACCTGGTGCAGCACCTTCAGGACGAGCTTCTGGAGGTGGTCTTGGAGCTTCAGACGGTGAGGAAGGGCTGGGCAGGGGCCAGGGCCAGAGAGAAATGCCAGTCAGAGGGCGACAAGAACAACTCCACACCATCACCACCCCCGAATGGGGGGACCGGGAGAGCCCTGCCTGCAGTGCCCCTCTCTGCCTGGGAAGAGGGTGTTAGACTAAGCATGAATGTGGGATGGCTGGAGGAGGGGCTGGCCATAGCCAGGGCCTTCAGCAGGGCTGCCTTCCCTTGGGCCTCCCTGCAGACCAAGAAGACATACCACGTGTACCACGTGGAGAGCGTGAACGCTGAGGCCAAGCTCCGGGAAGCTGAGCGGCAGGAGGAGAAGCGGGCAGGCCGGAATGCCCTACCCATAGCCACCACCACGGCCACGGCCGCAACCACTGCCACTGAGGCAGGGCCCCTTCGCAAGAGCTCCCTCAAGAAAGGAGGGCGGCTGGTGGAGAAGGTGGGCCTTGACCAGCAAGGTTCTTCCCTCCTGGAAGGGGAGGACGCTGGCCTGGTCAACCCTGCTGGCTTGGGAGGTTTCCCCAAGAGGAAGGACTGTGTCATTGGGTTGCAGAGGGAGGGAGGCAGTCCCAGGGCCCAGGATAGCCCCACACCATTGGCCTATGCTGAGGTGGTCCTGTACAGCCCCGCCGGGGCACAGAGAGCCTGAGGGGGCTCTCCTCCCAGCCATCCTGTGAGGTTTCAGAGGGCTGAGGAGACTCAAGATGGGTGACATGCAAGGAGAAAGGACATTCGAGGTGACCCCCAGGGGAGAATGGGGAGGGTAAGTGCCAGGCTGGAGGCACCAGGCATGGCGGGACCAAGGGCGATAGACTGGGCCCATCTTCTGGGACGTGCCTTTGCTTCTGTTGAGTCCAAGCTGAGTTTCATGTGCCTTGTCCAGGTTTCCTGCCCAAGCTCCCACCCCTATGTTGTTGTTGTTGTTGTTGTTAGGTGCCTTCTAGTCGGTATCCGACTCATAGCGACCCTCTGTACAACAGGGGTAACACTATTGTCAGTGCTTCTCTGCTGTTCATAGGGTTTTCAATGGCAGATTGATTTTTGGGAGGGGGTTGCCAGGTCCTTCTCCCAACCCACCCCTATTGTGGGATTTAATTCTGTGAAGAAGGGCAGTGAGATATGTCGGGAGCTCAAACCAAAGCAAGGGGCAAGTCCACAGAGGGTAGCACAGCTGGTGGGAGGACCAGCCCTGGCTGATGGGCTGCAAGTGGCCAGTGAGGGGCTGGGGAGTCAAGTTGGGCCCCATGAGTGGTGGAGCTGAATGCCAAGCTGCATTGGGGGTCAGCATGGGGGGATGGGGGGAGGGGAGAGAGAGAAAGAGCAGGACTTCAGGGCCACATTGAGTTTGAGGGGTCTGTGGCATGTCCCATACAGGGAAGGGAGGGACAGGGTTTATGTGGAAGACCAGAGATGGGGGCAGCCGCCAAGAGGGAACCTGGTATGCCTTGTTGTCTTGGGCAGCGTCAGGCCAAGTTCTTGGAGCACAAACTCAAGTGCACCAAGGCCCGAAACGAGTACCTGCTCAGCCTGGCAAGCGTCAATGCTGCTGTCAGCAACTACTACTTGCATGACATCCTGGACCTCATGGATGTAAGTGTGAAGTGGGTGGCCAGGCCGAGGCCTCATGCACTGGGGCCCAGAGGCCACTGCTCCAGGCCCACCCGAGTGTTTGCTTGCTTCTCCCCAGTGCTGTGACACAGGCTTCCACTTGGCCCTGGGCCAGGCGCTCCGGAGCTACACAGCCGCTGAGAGCCGCACCCAAGCCTCCCAGATGCAGGGCCTGGGAAGTCTGGAGGAGGCTCTGGAGGCCCTGGATCCTCCAGGGGACAAGGCCAAGGTGCTGGAGGTTCATGCCCTGGCCTTCTGTCCCCCGCTGCATTTTGACTACCAGCCCCACGAGGGCGATGAGGTGAGGGTCATATCTCACTGTCCTTGATGCCCCAAGCCTAGGGGCAGAGAGCTTCACATTTTCTGGTCTTCGTTACAGTGTAGGTCAGTTGCATGAGTCCCTCTTTGTTAAGGGAAAGGAACGCCTGAATGCCACCAGTCCTTGGGGTACATTTGGCCCACTCCAGCCATTTCCCACTTCCATTTGCAGCAGCTAAGTCAGAGAGGGCAGCCTGCAAACAGACACATACACGATAGCCAAGGCAGCACAAGGTTTAACTGTTGGTACAGGCTGCTAGGTGGCTGGCATGTACTGGATGGTTAAAGCTTTTCATAAGACAAACTTGAAAAAAAACATGCAGGAGGAATTAATAGGTAGGCATCTTTATCCTTGTCCTGTTAGCTAGGACAGTCTCCCCCCTTGTGTAAAATTCCATGATGCTCTGCCTTGTTCGCTCTTGGTTCTGGAAAGTAATGCCATAAGGTTTGGGGCTTGTGGCATTCCTTTGGTAACTTCCTCCCCTTAATTTCTTTTTCTCTCTCTTTCAAGAGTCCTTGATGTTGGGTATCTAACCTTCCCAGTTGATTCTCTCATTTCCTTCTCTTTTCTCTTTCTCCTGGACCTCATGGATGTAAGTGTGAAGTGGGCGGCCAGGCTGATACGTCATGCACTGGGGCCCAGAGGCCACTGCTCACCTCCATGATTTAAATTCTTTCTTAAGGACTTTCTCAGCACTCCACGTGCTGGGATTACAGCTGTGCCCCACTGCACCTGACTTCATATTTTTTGTTTCTAATAGTTCTATTTTGTTCTATGAATTCCTATTTAAAATAACTCTATTATTATTTTTCTGGTGGTGGGGAGCAAACATATGGCCTTGCACATGGTAGGCAAGTGCTCTACCACTGAGTTACATCCCAAGCTCTTGGTTTTGTTCTGTTCTTTTTTTTTTTTTTTTTTTTTTTTTTTTTTTTTTTTTTTTTTTTCAGTATTGGTGGTTTGAACTCAGGGCCTCACACATATTTTACAAGCACTCTGCCACTGGGCGGCACCCTCAGCCAATTTTTGCCTTTTTATCTTGAAAGGTGGTCTCTCTAAATCACACAAACTGCCTCTAGCCTTGAACCTGTGATCCTCCTGCTTGCACTTCCTGAGTCACTGGGATTACAGGTTTGAGCCACTGTACCTGCCCAGCTCTTGGGTTTTTGAGACAGTTTCACTATGTAGCTCAGGCTAGTCTCCAACTCTTCATCCTCCTGCCTCTGCCTCCCAAGTGCTGTAACTTTCGTTCTTGCTTCATGGATATGTCTTCTTTAATCTTTCTAAACTGATTGTTTCTGTTTTCTCCACATTTTCCCTGCATTTGCTCTGTTTTGATGCAGTGTTTTGGAAAGCTCGCTTTGGTCTCTGTCCTCCATTTTTGAGCTTCCTGCAAACAGCTGGTGATTCCTGGCTGTCAGTTCCTATTAAGAGGAGGCACTGAGGACCAGAGTCCACATGTCATGTGTGTGAGCAGAGCTTGTCAACAGTGGTGTCCCCTTGTGGCGACTGGGCAGGGACTCAGCTCTTTTGTTGGGGAACCCCCAAATACTGGGGGTGTGGCCAGTCCCAGCAGGAGCCCTCTGGGCCTCTTCAGCCTTCCACACCCCCAGCCAAAGTCCCCCAGGCCCACTCCTGTCATAGCTTACTTTGGGCTGCTCGCTCCATGCTGGGGAGAGCTGGGTGGGTTTGGGAGAAGTATGGAAAGGACTTTTCACGCTGGGACATGCATTAAGGGACTGAGGAAGGCTCTGGGGAAGTGGCACTTGGCTCTGCATTGCACATTGTCTAAGGGCAGTGATAACCCTGTGGTCGGATATCTCAATAAATCTTGTCTGGAAGGGGACAGCGAAGGAAGGCTGGAAAAGCAGCAGTCACTCCTGTTAGCCAGAGTCATGGGAGGTTTTGTTACTTTGACAGAGGTCTTGCTTTTGTCTACACTCACACATGACTGCAGGGTGAGATTGCTTCTGTCTTTTCATGGTCTTAGTCCTGTGGCATCCGATCCCGTCAGATCTCAGAAGCTAAGCAGGGTCGGGCCTGGTTAGTACCTGGATGGGAGACCGCCTGGGAACACCAGAAGCTGTAGGCTTGGGAGAAGGACCTGGCAACCCCCTCCCAAAAATCAATCTGCCATTGAAAACCCTATGAACAGCAGAAAAGCACTGACAATAGTGTTTCCCCTGTTGTACAGAGGGTCGCTATGAGTTGGATACCGACTCGACGGCACCTAACAACAACAACAAC
>VMDO01023802.1:0-30913 GCA_007922755.1 Pedetes capensis
TTCATTGTGACATTTCCATATATGTGTTTCACTGTACATTGCACAGATAACTTCCCCCTTGCCCTCTTGTGCACTTCCTCCCCCCATTTCAATCCCCCCCTCCGATGAAAGGCCTGTCTTCCACTTGCATGTCTTTTTATGGGAATATTTTTCTATATATCCTTGGATCCCAATTATGTTTAAGGTCGAAACTTTTTCTGTAGTGATCTATCTTTTTACATTGTCAGTAATATTGCATGAATTTTCTAGCCCATTTGTATTATTACCATTCTTTGGTATTATTGGTATTATTATAATTATTTCCCAAACTATTAAAGTTGGGCTGTTTACTTTGAGGTTGTCCTCTCTCTCATTTCTCACTCTTCCTTGTTCCTCCTCTCCCTTCTTTCTTCTCCCATCATTTCTTCCTTTTGCTAGAGCCTCCCTCCTCCTTTCTGCTCCCTATATTGTCCCTTCACTGCTAAGTTGACTTTAGCTTTTTATTATGTTCCGATTTCTGTATAGGATTTTTTCCTTCTTTTAATTTTGATTCAGCTCCCATATATGAGTAAGACCATGTGGTATTTCTCTTTTTGGGCTTATGTTCATTCAGTTAAAACAATTTTCTCTAATTCCATCCATTTTGCTGCAAATGACATTATTTCATTTTTTTTTATTGCTGAGTAGTATTCCATTGTGTATATGTACCATAGTTTTTTTTATCCATTCTTCTGTTGATGGGCTTTGGTTGATTCCATATCCTTGCTATGTGAAAAGAATAGCACTAACTTTTGACAAATGTCTGTGATGCGCTAGGGACTGGATAAACAGTTAGAAAAAACAAATAATGTGTTCCCTGCCCTCATGAATCTCATGTCATGGTGGTAGAATCAGAATAATAAACAAATAAGTGAACAAACAAATAAGATGACTTTAAATCACTAAGTGCCAAACAACAAATAGGGCTGAACTAGAGGGTGCAGAGTCCTTCAGATGAGCTGTGGCATTGCAAGGTGTCGGGTTCACATGGTGCTGAGCTGTCTTGTGGGGCCGTGTAATTGACATGACTTGAGTGGGGTTTCAGCATTCTGCTCAGACTCCAGGATCTATTCACATCCTATATCCCATATACTTTCACTGTTAGGACTTCAAGCCAATCACATATTCTGTGCTGCACAAACATGATACTTTAGTCTGTTCTGACCCTGGTTATTGTTGTTGCTGTTAGGTGCCGTCTAGTCGGGTCTAACTTATGGTGACACAATGTACAACAGATGAAACACTCCTTGACACTGTACCAGACCCAGCGTTATGTCAGTGCTTCTCTGCCATTTATAGGGTTTTCAATAGCAGGTTGTCCTGAGAGTGGACTGCCAGGTCCTTCTCCCAAATCTAGAGCACCTGGTATTCCCAGGTGGTTTCTCATCCAAGGACTAACCAAGCCTGACCTGCTTAGCTTCCCAGATCAGATGAGATCAGATGCCAGGGTGGTATGGCTATAGACAGGCTATAGTATTGTAGAAAAATGCAAAGATTTAGCTTAAGTGAATGTTTAAGTGATCTTATAGATCATTTTTAGAGCACTAGGATATGCATGAAGGACTCATCAGCATTAACTTGAAATCAGTCCACAGGAACCACAGTCTGTACTATATGCAGCTAGTATCTCATTTGGCCCTTCATGAAGAAAAAAAGGCAGGTTCTTTGCCAAATGAGGTCGTATGTCTTCTTATAAAAAACAGAAGACATCTCTGATCATGTTGCTCCAGATTTATATGGACAGATTTTACAAGTATTGAGACAGTTCCAATCAACTGTAGGAATTGGAGTTTTTTTTAATAGGAACTCTGACTGTCTTCCATTAAATGGCTTTTTGGGTATGGAAGATTGACATTCTGATGGATCATGGAGATGGGGAAATTGCAGCCCCAAGTGTCATTGTTCTGTCTTCTTCCTTACCGTGATAACTGTTTTTAACCCATGAACACCCCTTGAAATGGGTCTCAATAGTGTGTATTAGGAAATCAGCTTCTTAATACTTTCAGGCAGGAGAAGCATGGCTGGTCACATTGCTGCTTAATCTTTCGTGAACACCTGTTTGGAGTAAAATAATGCATCTAAGCCAATGATTAGTTTTACATTAAATGGTAAAAAAATGAATAACACAAATAAACATAAGGAGGTCTAGACTTAAACTTACATTTTTATGTCTTTTCTTTTTGAAACCCTTTTCCCTTAAGCTATATGTTAATGTTAATTATTGTGTTTCAGTTTCTGTTCTAAAAATTGAAATATGTCATTGTATTTAACTTTGCAGTAATCCCTTGTGGTTTGTACCATCATTGTCCCATTTCTTAGGTTGGACTAAGGTTTGCCTACCCCTGCCAGATGTATCTGCTGAACCTATTCTCTAACTCTGAATGCCAAATCAGCAACTCATTGATCACCAGTGCTAGGTGTCATGGGAAATTTGAAATGTAAATGATATAGGTTTATTTATTTTATTTTGAGGCGCTTGAAATAGAAAAACCTAAATGTTAAATTTTTTATGAGGATAAATAAATGTAATGTTTAACATAAATAAAGGTGGTTGCCTGTAGAAACATTTATAGATATGTGCAGTTACTGGTTAGTATACATACATACATTTCTTAATTCTGTCAGCTGAGAGGGCTTAAAAGAAATGATGCCCCAGTAGCATCTCCCAGGTCTTAGTTTCTAATAACATTCTCCAGTAAAAGGAACCAGGGATCCTTGGAGCGGTGGTGGATTTTCAGGCAAAGACAGGAAATGCAGATGAGCCTGGAGCATTGCCAGAAATAAGGACATGCTCAGAAATTAAAACAAACAAACAAACAAAACAGAAAACAAAACCCCCACAATAGAGCCAACTGAAAGAGTGCCCAGTGTCCAATGCTTAAAAAAAAAAAATTTGAGTACCAAAATAAGTAAAATACTATTGGATGATAACCCAAAGTACAAAGTAAACACCCAGGAGTCCATACCCATATAAATAAATGACTGAATAAATTAACATGTGGGAGAAGAAACAAATTTCACATGCAGGAGATTTCTCAATAAGTCATAAAGACACCCCAGGCAAAAAGAGTGTTGATATCCTCTCCCTTAAGAGTGGGCTGCACTTAGTGACCTCCTTTGTGATGTGCAGAAAGGGGAGAAAGAAGAGTGATTGGCAGTAGAGAAACCTGGTGAAGGCTACCTCAGCCAGAGGATCGAGGGCCACATCAGCAGGAGTGAATCATGTTGGTATATGTAGGCTTGACATGATGTCATGACAATGGCACATTACCTGTGTGACCTTCCCATCAAAGCCCATCACCCCAGTCCAATCATATGAAAAACACTGACATCCCATAGGAGTCCTGACCAGTGCACTTCACAACCTTCAAGGTCATCAAAATGAGCAAAGTCTAAGAAACTGTCACAGCCAGGAGGAGCCTAAGGAGACAAGATGATGAAATGCAAAGTGGTGTCTGTGGTGTCCTGGATGGCATCATGGAAGGGAAAAAGGACATTAGGTTAAAAAAAAAAAAAAAAAGAAAAAAGAAACCTGCATAAATGATGGGCATTAGTTAATGATAACCTGTCAGTATTGGTTCATTACTTGTAAAAATCATTCCATACTAATGTAGGATGTTAATATTAGGGAAACCTGCAAGTTTATGAAGTATGTGGAAAAACTGTACTATGTTCTCAGTCTGAAATGGCTTTTTAAAAATATTTTAATTAAAAAGTGTATATGAGCATTTTAGTGTGATTCATGAGAGAAGGTCATTTGCCTGGTTTTTTGTCTTTTCATTTTCATAATGCATCCATCTCATCTATCCTGTGAATATAGGGGGTAGGTGAGAATTTATTTAATTGGGGATTGTCAGATATGTAATTTTCATAAAAGGGATTTATATAAAGATCCCTTTGAGCCCATCCAACTTAAGAGATGAATAGTTCAATGGAAAAAATCTGTAGGCACAAAGTAATTCTATAGTTTAATTTTAATCTTGTAATAGTCCACATAAAGGTATTAAGATTATTTATGTACAAGAATATACTTACCTTTGTAATAGTTATTTTAATGGCTCTTAAATTAGCTTTTTGTCTTTTCTATTTTGCTTCAATAATTACAGGCTTGCTATTATATAATATTAATTTACCTGCATCCTTGTGAGACAGGGATAAAGAAGCAGAAAAGCAAGTGATTTCCTAAGGTCACTCAGTATCAAAACCAGGCTGCAAGCATCTCATTGTCTGGTCTCTGTGCTTTGCCTGCCATGAATACGATATGTTGGCTGACTTTCAAATTTCACATACTTTAATCAGCCTTTCTCTTATAGTTCTACTCTTTATTTTCCTTTGGGATTTTAGAGGGCAGATTATACAAAAAAATGTACTTTAAGGATGACAAATGCAAAACCCCTTTCAGTCTCTTCCCCTCTAGAAAGAATTAGACCAAGAGAGCCCAGGTACCATCTTGTGCATTTTCTACAACAGCACTTAGCCAAGTCTGTAGTGTCTCTGAATGCTGCTTTTCTTCTCCCCAGACTGAGACCCCTGAAGGAGGCTAGCTTTCCCGCATAGTGCAGAGTTTGACTCATAGTAGGTGGTCAATAAATGCAATTTCAGTTAATAACAGAGAGCAGTGCAGTGGAATTGCCAAGTAAGTTATTTGTAGCAAAGACACTTTTACTCTAGCCTTTTTGCTATTCAGTACCCCAGATTCATCTGTTAAATTTGGAAGCCTCGGGTTTGTTTTAGCCTTGTGAGTGTCCTAGAAAGGAAAGAAATGTGGCAAGACCAGAAAATAACACAAGCAGGCACTAAGATGAGACTTCAAAACTTGAAAACCACAGCAGCCATTTAACAGCCATTACCAACCCTGCTGCTTTGGCAAATTGTATTTTTGAATTGGCTTCTCAATTCATGTGCTCAAGTCAAGGGAATTGGTATTTAACGCCATGAATGCAAAATACTTTTCATGTGGCTCATGAATACTGTCACCATCTTTAGGTCACCTGATGTTTGAGATTATGCCTCGGTATCTCTATCACCTGTAACAAATACTGCAATTAGCTACTTTCTCCTTTCTTAGCGAGTTCGTCACCCCTTTGGTTTTCATCTAAAGCCAAATTGTGTTCTGCAGAACATGTGCCCTCTGATAGGTTACAAATGTCTCCACTAGAAAAGGTTTCTGTAGTCACATAAGGTTGGGAAATGTGTTAAGCAAATGTTTTCTTTACTGGGAGACTTCTGAGTCCGTACAATGTTAATGTGACTATAACCTCCAAGGAGGGCATTACTATGCCTGGCCTCTAAAACTTGTTTGAGTATGGGCTTTTCCTAAGTGGCTAACAACATTTTTAGAGTCACTTCTATCTGAATTATGGGACCTTAAGCTTTAGTTTCCTCATTTTTAAAGTGAAAGTAATGCTGTCCACAAGGTTATCATGAAAATTCAATGAAATGATTGTACATAAAACAACTTGGCAGAGTGGCTGGAGCCTGGGGTGTCCTTAGTAAATGGTAGCTCATGGCAATAATAATATTTTGAAGAATCTTAAGGTTCTGCCCAACACAGTTTGGAAATGCTGATTTGTAATCATAGTGGTTGTTCATTTCACTCAGTTTTACAGATGAGGCTAAGAATAAATTCCTGGGATTTTTTTGTTGTTGTTTGTTATGTTTTGTTAAGAGAGGGTTTTGCTTTGTAGCCCAGGCTACAAAGATCCTCTTGCCTCAGGCTCCCAAGTGTTAGGATTACAGGTGCGTGCCACCACACCTGTCTAATTCCTGTGATTTATTCCATAGTCCATGAAATGCTAGTCCTGTAGTTTCACAGCACATATTGTGGTGTACGCATTCTACTGAAAGGGTTCTATTTCACTATATGGCCCTTGTGGCTGTTTTCAGAACAGGAAGATGTGGGGTTTTGATGACTTGGGCCTAGAGGTAGTAGGTAGTCACTTGTATTGTTGTGGCCATAAAATTTTATCAAGTACACTTTAAGTGTCATATGGCTGTGCTGCCATATTCTGTCAAGAAGGCTCCATACGTGGCTTACCAGTGGGAAAGGATATCTGGCTACATTTGATTGTGTATAATTAATATGTGATTGGTATTTGTGTTAAATTGACAGATGTCCTGGCACACAGTGTTTTGTTTGTATTCATGAATTATTTCACTATTGATTCACAGAAATTTAATGATTGCCTTCTATGTGCTGGGTATGGGGAAGGCAGAGAGAACAAGAAACTATCCCTGTGCCCAAGGCTATAAAGTTGCCTTGCAGAGGTGTTCCTGGATATGAGTCATCAGAGTACAGAGGAAACAAGTGTCCTGAGAAAGGGCAGAAAAGTCGTTAGGGAGAAGGTAGCATTCGAACGCAAGCAGAATAATCTGCAAGGTAGAAGGGAAATTTGCCATGCAGCAAAGACAGAAAAGATCCTTGGACCTCTAAGCATTTTGGTATAATACCTGTGGCAGAGAGCAGAAGGAAGGGAATGTTAGGAGTGGCAAGATATGAGATGGAGGTAGAGGCAGGAGTGGATCACGGTGAAGCCTCCTTGACAAGGGTTTTGCAGGATTTGGGCTATGACATAATGATTAGGTTGTTCTTTAGGCAAAGAAGTGACAATAGCATGGAGAAGCACGCAGAAAGGATCCAGGCAGAAGGAGGAGGGTTAGTTAAAGGAGGCAAGTCTTCAGGGTGGAACTGGTGCAGGATGAAGTGCATTTTGGGTTAGGAAGAAGAGGCATAAACATATTTCAAAAAGTCAAGCAACATTGTTCTAAGTGGACGAAGAGGGTCTTACAAGGCGATGGGCTTGGAGACAGAAAGGTGAGGGAAGGTTTAAGAGATCTGTAAGGTGAAAGAATTGAAGGAATGTGGTGACAACTTATTGTTGATGTTGTTTTGGTAGAAAGGAGAAAAACTCTCAGGGATGACTGAGGTTTCTGGCTTTGATGATTAGAGAAATAGTGAGTCTGTGCACTGATACAGAGAATATGGTGGCTAGAGAGGAACTGTGTGTTCAGGGATGATAGGGTCTATGAAATCTCCAGTGCTCATGAGGAAGTCAGGAATATTTGTCCAGTGAAAACTACAGACATAGCTGGTGTACTCCCACAGGCTCTGGGTTGGAGATGTAGATATAGATTCATGGGGAAAGGAGACATTGTGGTAAGGGGAGGTGGCTTGGGATGGATCTGGCTAGGCCAAGAGGCGATAGCCAGGATGAACTCAGAGCCAGTACACATTGAATCCCTCACACTGTTAAGAGTGATCTAGTTTGGGTGCAAAAGATGTGGACATGCTTCAAGGAACCTTAGAAACGTCATTTACAGGAAGAAAGAGAGACTTGAGTGTTATGGTTTGAAGGCAAAATGTCCTCCATAGGCTCATGTTTGAACACTTGGTCCCCACTGGGTGGCACTGTTTTGGGAGGCTGTGGAACTTTAGAACCTGAGACCTCCTGGCTGAAGTGAGTCACTTGGGGACAGCCTTTGAAGGTGATACCTGGCCATACTCTCTGCTTCCTGATCTACTATGATGTGAAGAACTCTCTTCTGCCATGTGTTCCTGCTGTCTGATCCACCATATCTGTCTTGCCACTAAAACTCTCTGAAACCATGAGCCAAATAAACCTTTCCTTCCTTAAGTTGTTTCTCTCAGGTATTTTGCTCATAGTAACATAAAAGCTAACTAATACTCTGAGAATAGCTAGCAGAGAGCTTAAACAAAGTAGAAAGAAGAATGATATTATAGCAAATGTGGAAGTAGAGATAAAAGAGAGTTTGCTGTGTATTTGAGATTAAATGAAAGATGCAGAACCATCATTCCTCCAAGAAGTGTGCCTAGGAGAAAAATGCACAGGTAGCTGGAGAATGGTTTGGAGTTGAAGGAGAGGTGTTACTTCTTTTAAAGAAGACTGAAACATTTTAGTGGAATGGAGGGAATGAGGCCATGGATAGGGATAGATGCAAGACAGAGGACAGAGGAATGATGGATGGGGAAGGATCCCAACTAGACAGAAGGAGATAGGGAGGAGGGTGGGAGAAATAAGCCTCAAGCCTTCAATAGAGTGTGTGGCTTTTTCTTTGTAATTGGAAGAATATAAGAAGGATTGATAGGAATACAAATAAATTCAGGGGTAGTTAGGAAGAGAGTCTAAAAGCTAATAAAAGCTATTTCTCAGTGACCTTTGTTTTTACTATAAAGGAAGTCCAAGATACATTAACTAAACTAAAGAGTGTAAAAAAGTGCTGAGTGTAGAAAAGTTATCTTTAAAACTTTAGCTTGACAAAGCTGGGAGAGGAGGGATCAGTGGGTGGGAGCAGAGGTTAGGGAATAGGGAAAAGGAGGTGGAAGTAGAGAGGAAAAGGGGGAGAGGAATATCTCAAAATATATGATGCAACTATAGTAATACGTAGGAAATATGGTTCCGTAAAACATAGAAGTTGATGAATGTGTAAGGAAAAGTGATGTAACAGTTGCATAATTTGTTATTAGGTTGTTGTTAGGTGCCATCAAATCGTGTCCGACTCATAGTGACCCTCAGGGTTTTCAATGGCTGATTGTTTCAGAATTGCCTCAAGAGTAGATTGCCATGTCCTTCTCCCGTTTTTTGTGATTCTGGGACTCGAACCCAGTACCTCAGAGACTGCAGAGTGGCGCTCTCCCAACTGAGCTAAATCCCAGCCCCCAGTTGCATAATGGAGGTAGCAAAAGTCTAAGTTGTACCTCAGCATTTATAAATAATAAAGAAAAAAGCCGGGCGCGGTAGCGCACACCTGTAATCCCAGCAGCTCGGGAGGTGGAGGCAGGAGGATTGCAAGTTCGAGACCAGAGGCAGTCTGCGTAACTTAGCGAGACCCTGTCTCAAAAAATAAAAAATGTGGGCTGGAGGCGCAGCTCAGTGGTCCAGCACTTGCAGAGCATGCAGGCGTGAGGCCCTGGGTTCAACCCCCAGTACTGAAAATAATAATAATAATAATAATAATAATAATAATAAGGAAAAAGAAAACCAGGTTCATGGAAGATGGATGTGCCCCTTACTCAGACCATTCTCCTGCAGGAGAATGATCATGCCATTTCCTGATTTTTCCCACTACACAGTGGTATTACAACAAACCTGCTCCATGATTAAAAAAAAAAAAAAAAAAAAGCTTAAAAAACATTTCCATTTCTCACAAATCACAGGAGTGCCTTTATCGAGATGTGTTTGGCTTTACACCTCCCTGGAGTCACCCCACCTTCTGGCGCTCCAAGAATATTTTTAGCATGACATTCGACTTTTGGGATGATGCATCTCAATTTTTTTTAATGATAAGGTTATTTTATGTTAATTTCGTTATTTTAAAAAGTTTTGCTGACTTTTTTAATGTCCTGAGGCCATATGGAAGCATCTTGTTCCAATTTAAGTTAATGAGAGGAGAACCTTTTACGAAACATTTAAATTATGCATTAACACATTTTAAAACGTGCACATTGGGAGGTGGCAGTGGGGATGCCTGTGTGTCAGTAGGGAGAAAGGCACCTGCCGTTCTTTTCACTCCTAACCAATTAATTTGCAGCCCTGTGCAAAGAAAGGTACTGAAGGAAATATGAAAGGCTCACCTGAAATTCGAACCTTGCAAAAGTTATTTCTGTGTCTGAAGGAGGCAGTGCCTGGCTGTTTTCTGAGGGGGAGTTGGGTTCTACTGTTGAGTAAATAGAGGTTGTCAGAGAAGCATCTGTCACGAGATTTGGAAGGAGAGACTCGCCAGCGGATAGGGAAGCCCCTTGACTCCAGGTATTTTAGAACCATTCTCTGAGTCATCACTACTGCCGTGTCCTTGTCTCCAGGTTCCTCTGGTGCTTGGCAGTACGAGGTCCCATTGCTCCTGAATACCAAGCGCACACCGTGAAACTCTTGAAGAGGAAAGCTTACACTTGCACAATCAGAGTTGTCACAGGCAACTGCACTGCGGCTCAAGGAAGGGCACAGGACTCACACGCATGGCGGTGTGCAGGGCGCCCTGCATTTGTATAACCTGGGGGCCCAGCATGTGGGGTAAAGATGCAGCTGGGCAGATGATCCTTTCTTCAGCTTGTCCACCCTGGGGTGGGGGGTGTTTTGGACCTACCTGAAGTGACTTGAGTTCTCTCTGAATTACGCCTAAAATGAAAATCTTGGATCCCATGGTGGCAAAAGCAAAGTCTAAAACAGCTCTGCTCGATAGAATTTTTTTGTTTGTTTTCTCCATGAGAGAATTCTCTATATTTAGCCTGTCCAGTATGGCAACCACTTGTCACATGGGGCTCCTGAGCACGTGAAATGTGGCTAGAATGACTGAGAGCCTGAACGTTTAATTTTGTTTGGTGGAAGTTGAGATGGCCACCTGTGGCTAATGGCAGCTGCACTGGATAGCACATGTCTAAAAGGAGAGCCACTCCCTGAACCCCAGCTTCATCCTGAGCTCCTGATCCTGCTCCGTCTATGATCCTAAGCTCTTCTTGCTCATACTATCCCGCCACTCCCTTCCCCACTGAACTGAGGAAGCCTGCACATTCATCATGTGGAGTTGGGGAAGTGTCTCGTGGGGGTGGCTGGATTGCCCATCACCCTCCTGGTCAATGGCATTCCTTAGCCACCTTTGGAACTCAGCCATTGAGTTCCTCAGTCGACATCTGTGATTCTTGAGTCACTTGTTAGGGAGTTTTAGAGAAAGGCTTGCAGTTTCCTTGCCTGCCTCTACAAAGTAAAGGGAGTCAGGTTAAATTGGGAGAACTAGGCTGGGTATGGTGGTTCCTGCCTGTAGAACCAATGACTCGGAAGGCGGAGGCAGGAGGATCACAGGTTTGAGGCCAGAAGCAGCTTGCATGACTTAATGAGACCTTGTCTCAAGATAAAAAATGAAAAATGGGCTAGGGAAGCAGCCCAATGGTAGGGCCCTTGCATAGCATGTGTGAGGTCCTGGGTTCAACCCCCAAGAACCACAAATAAAGTTAAAATTGGGAGAACTTTTGAAGGTCTTAGGTACATCAAGCCAAGGGATTAAGATAGTATGATGAGTACTGGTAAGAAATACTTAATCTGTATCTCATACCCTCACTACCAAGATACTCTTGAGTAACTCAGTCTCTCAGAAACTTAGTTTCCCCTACATAAAAGGGGAAGAGTAATAAGCGTTCTACCTACTTGTGTGGTTGTTCAGCACAAGGAATGAAATAATGTCAACTGCAAAATGCTTATCTTCATCAGCAGCCAGTGGTCTATATTTACAACTGTTTTCTTTGTGTTGTTGTTGTTGTTGTTGTTGTTGTTAGGTGCCATCGAGTCGGTATCTGACTCATAGCGACCCTCATAGGGTTTTCAATGGCCGCCTGTTTTGAGATTGCCTTGGGAGTGGATTGCCAGGCCCTTCTCCTATTTTTGTGGTGCTGAGAATTGAACTCGGGACCTCAGAGACTGCAGCGCAGAGCTCTACCAACTGAGCTAAATCCCAGCCCTTTCTTTGTGTATATCCCCTATTACTTCCTGTTAAGTAGAAAGGAGGCTAAAATGGAAACATAAAAAGGATTTCATATGCTAAAAAAATGCTTAAATCAATCAAAATCTTACCATTGGCTCAGAGAAAACACTATGATGTCTGTTGGGAAAAGATTCCCAGTCCTCTTTTGAGCCAACTTGTGTCTAGTGAGGTGAGGGCTGTGGCATGGCTAGGGCTGGAACAGCATCATCAAACTCGGTGTTCCTGGTCAGAAGGCCACGCACAGAGGGACTTCTAGCCTTGAAGGCTAAGTTCTTGCTTTAGGAGACAGAGAGGTCATTTTCGCTATTCCATGACTCTGGGAGCAGCAGCAGCAGTCTGCAGATTAGCTTTCTTGCTTACTTCACTGCAAGCCATGGAAATCCCAGTCACATATGCCCGTCCACCCTGGGTTCCAACATTCTGCAAGTTGTGAAAATTTCCTGTTCCTTCTCCCACCCAAGCACGTAGCCACAGCCCCACTAAGCCTATTGCAACACATCGTGAGATGTGTTCAGAGGAGAAAATAATCTATGAAGTAATTGAGGAAATGGTTTCTCCATTTCTACCCCGGTAATGAATATCTCCTAGAGCTACACATTAAAAACATGGGTAGAATCTGCCTCAACTAAATAATTGAGTGCCTTTTTCCTTTTACTTGAATCTGAAGCACCAAATCAGTTCTCTTAAGGCTAGCCTGTTTAGACAGCTGCTCAGTCCAAAACATTCCCTTCATCTAAATGCAAAATGAAGTGAGGTCGTTGTACGTGCATTTTCCTTCTGGAGAAAAGTATAGCAAATTTGTTTCTAGCATTTCAGAGAATTCTGTTCAACTGAATTGGAATTGAAAAATGATGTTATTACCTTTGGCTGCATCGTGTCCAAGCTACTTATTTATATATGCACATAAAATACACTTGGTTGCGTACGGAAGGAGGCTGTAACATTGACATTGAATTATAACGAAGTAGAAATGAGGATAAAAATGCTTCTATTTTGATATGATAATATGAGTCAATCTGACTGTGAGTATGACTACTCTTAAGAATCTGACCTGAAATTATTTTAACATTTAATTAGTATGTATGTGTCAACACAGGATCCTGACTTGTGAATAGATAGCCTGACTCATTTATTCAAGAAATATATTGAGCATCTCTTGTGCCAGGTACTAGAGTTCCTGGGACTTAGACACAGCCTCCTCTTTCTACAAGCCTATAATTTGGTGGAGGAGGCAGAGTTGTCAACAAACAACAACAAAACTGCACAATTAGTGCTGCTATAAAGGGATCAGGGGCTGATATGGATGTATAGAGGAAGAAATTACTAGCATTTTAAGAATATGGCATTTGAAAGCTGGGTGTCACAGTATACACTGTAAGCCCAGTTACTCAGGATGCTGAGGCAAGAGGATGACAAGTTCAATGCCAGAGGCAGCCAACACAAGTTAGTGAGACGGACTCTGTCTCTAAATAAAAGGATAAAGAAGGGACAAGGGAGGGTGCAGGTAAGTGGTGGGGCACTTGTCTAGTGTGTGTGAGCTCCTGGGTTCAAACCTCCAGGACTAGAAAAAAAGAAAAAGAATCTGGTACTTGATCTTGACATAAAGATATTTGCTAGATAAAAAGGAAGAGCAATCCAAGCAGTTCTGTATATAGGATTTCGGTGAGTGGTTTGCTTATCCTGGACATGCCCTAAGGGCTTGCTTGACTTAATTATATACACTTATTTGCTCACTGTGCCCACTATCCCCAAGGATTTGGCCACAGAGTACCAGCCCTATTTGTTCTAGTACCTCTGTCGTTTGAGCCAGTTGTTCTTACACTGTGACCGTACTCTAACATGAAGTTGGGTGCCAGGCCAACCCATTGGCCAAAATTGGTTCGCCCAGTCCATTTTTTCTTACCTTACCCAATATATCCCTATTCTCCCTAGCTCAGCGCTTGTCATGTAGGAGGTGTCAGGAAATACTTCTCGAATGGGTAAACACTGAAACTTATTTTAGAGTCTGTTAGTTTCCTAGGTCTGTTTTTAGCAATTACTACAAACTTCACAGTTTAAAACAATAGCAACGTATTCGCTCCCAGTGCTGGAGCCAGAAGGCTGGAATCGAGGTGTTGGCGGGGATACACTCACTCTGAAGGCTGTTGAGGGGTGTCTCCTCTTGCCTCTTCCAGTTGCTGATGGCTCCAGGCATTCCTTGGCTTGTGGCAGGGTCACTCCGGTCTCTCAGATCTTCCTCTGCATTTCTTACAAAGATATCAGTCATTGTCTTTAGAGTCCACCCTAAATTCAGGACGATTTCAACTTGAGATTGTTAACTTAATCACATCTGCAAAGAGCTTTTTTTGTTTCTTTTCTTTTCCCAAATAAGGTCTTATCCACAGGTTCTGGGGATTCAACCATGCACAAATCTTTTCAGGGTGTCACCATTCCATCTGCTACAGGATCCTTGTCTAGATCTCTGGGTGGAGCAGGGTGGAGCAGACAAAGTCTTGGTCCAATAGCTGTTTTCATTGCAGTGTTGGGATGGAGTGGAGGGTAATTGTGAGAGATTTTTGAAGATTTCTTATTATATTCTTCTTTTTTTTTTAATCCACTACAATTTGAGGAAGAGCCTTTAGGAGGGACATTTGAGTGAATCATCTAAGCCATGCACTGTGGCCGGCCTGAAGCTTCTTTGACCCATACAGCCTTGCTTTAGACCACAGCAGGTCACTCTTGACCACAGCTGATCCATGCTGGGTGGAGACCTATCCCGAGGGTACCCATCTCATAGGGTATCCAGGCTTATTGCTGAGTAGATTTGGTCCACTTAACATTTCTCTCACAGCCATTTGAGTTTTGAAACTCTAAAGAGACTAAGTAAGTTGGTAGTGTGGTCTGCAGCTAAAATGTCCCAGGAAGTTCCACTCCTGGGCTGGCTACCTGCCCTGGGCCGGAGCGAGTTGTGAAGAAGCCAGTCAGTAGGGACAAGAGGTACAGAAACATCAAGAGAAAGGCAGAGGCACCATGATGGGGGTAAGGGATGGCTTTGAGGAAGTCCAGCCTCTGCTCCTAGCCTCCTTTCAGTTTGCATGAGGCTTTCAGTAAACACACACAATGTCTTAAGCACTGTATGTGTGTTATCTGATTTGCTCCTTATTTAATAAATGCAGAGATGGAGGCAACAGAGGTTAAGGCAACTGGTAAGTGGTAGAGCAAGCACCAAGTCCAAGAGATGCGGCTGAAGAGTCCTGCTCTTAACCATCCCACCGCCTCCTTTGGTACCCACGTTTCTGTCCTGGCTGTCATCAGCCTGAATGCGTTCCTCCCAACAAAGCTAGGTATGCCTGGTTCTTGGGTCCCAGACAAATGCTGAGTTCATTGGCCAAATAAATAATCAACTTTAGAATCTTGGCCTCATTTTAAAATTTACTCTTCATTTGATTTATGTGAATATGCAGCCAATTGGCAATAAACCATGGAGCTGTTGTTGTTGTTGTTGTTGTTAAGTGCCTTCCAGTTGGTGTCTGACTCATAGTGACCCTACATACAACAGGTGAAACAGTATTGTCAGTGCTTCTGTGCTATTCACAGGGTTTTCAATGGCGGATTGATTTTTGGGAGTAGGTTGCCAGGTCCTCTCAAGCCTACAGTATCTGGTATTCTCAGGTGGTCTCCCATCTAAGCACTAACCAGGCCTGACCCTGCTTAGCTTCTGAGATCTGATGGGATCGGATACCGCAGTGCTACAGCTACAGGCATGGAGCTGTAGAGTGCTTTTTATTTATTTATTTATTTTTTGGAATGTATTTATGTGCTTCATAATAAGGTCAACTAAAATTTTTTAAAAACGAGAACAAACTTGTATTTGATGATGTCATGCCATGATATCCTACCATCTTCACTCACTCATTGAGTCCATTCCCTCTGTTTCATGGGGACTGAAAATGCTGGGCTCTTTCTCCAGCCATTTCCCTTCCCTGGGAAGACACGGCCACTGTATGATAACAAAACTATTTGGAGCTTGACACCTCTGAGAAATGAGCTCTTGCTGCAGTCTACTTTTTCTTCTCAAAGAATGATCTTCATTCTTTGGAAGATTCTCGTGCACAAAGGTATCTTTAAAGGTTTATGAAATCCTAATAATATTGCAGTATATTATAATTTAAGTACAAAGTCTTCAGGGATAATGCCAGAGATTTAGATTCTTGAATTCTACAGAGAGCCCTCTCAGATATCTGATTGTGTTTCTGGAAAAAGGAAGAGATTTGGGGTGGAATAAAGCATGTGGAATTACAGGTTATCATTTTTTTTAACATCCATTTATGTAATAATAAAAAGGCAGGCGGGCAGAAGATAATACACCCTATTGGCTCAGTAATGTAGGGTGTGATTTTCAAGTGCCCACTACAGAAATGTGCTTTACCTGTTAATTTGAAACAGATCTCACAGGTAACTATACATAGTTCCCTGGAGTCTGAAATGGCCCTAAAGAAACACTGCTTCCTGATGAAAATTTAAATTTGCAAAGCAAAAATGCAAAAATACAAAAATATTCGGTCTAAATCACATACAGGTTGTCAAATCA
Source organism: Pedetes capensis (assembly GCA_007922755.1). NCBI lineage: Eukaryota > Metazoa > Chordata > Mammalia > Rodentia > Pedetidae > Pedetes > Pedetes capensis. The sequence continues at coordinate 16,079 of VMDO01023802.1, forward strand.
GACATATAAAAACCTGAAAATTAAATGCTTTGTAAAAGAGAGTTCTGTTTTTTTTTTAGCTTAAAAGAAAAAGACCTGTCAGTCAAATTTGCTATGGGTGGAACTGATATGCAGCATCGCTTTTGTGTGGAAGAGCAAGCATCTGTCCGATTGAGCATCTAATTAGTAATCATGGAGTATTAAGTTAATCATTTGAATGGAAGCTATAACTGATATAATTTCTAAAGCTGTGGATCATATAACAGTATTTTTATAGTGACAAGAGGGAAAAAGATATAGCTGTGACTAAATTGCCAAAACACTGGATCCTATAAGTAGAGTCACATACAGAGTCGGACTCCTGCCGGCTTTGTTTTCCTAGGTACTTGAAGGGCTCCTAAGTGCCAAGTCATTGTACGTTTAGTTGCCAAGGTAAACGTAAGTCAGTAAGGGGGCAGTGGAGTGGCTTCAGCTGACTCACTTTATTCTGCACATTGCTTGGATCCAGAACAAGATGATTGACATTTGGCTGAAGGTAAGCACTATACTGGTTGGGTTTTTTTTGTTTTTTTGTTTTTTTAAAGTTACTGTCTTGCTGTAATTTATTACATTTCTTTAGCCTTTACACTTTATAAATCCCTTTCACAGGTACTGTTTCATTTAGTTCTCTCAATCTCAAAAGGTAGTGTGATTTCTCTTTAGAAGGCAGTGAGGGGAGAGAAGAACCCTGGTGAAGATTGAGGTTGCCTGTAAGAGGGGAGACTGGCACTTTGTTCCCTAGTTGGATAATTGCCATGGCAGAATGCCTACCACCTTGTCCCTAGTGCCGCCAAGATCAGGAAAAGAGAGTTGAAGCAAACGGCAGGATGGTGACCTGGAGGGTAGAGGGATCTAGGACAGGCTTCCATCTTCCATTCAGCCAAGTCCCAGTTTTCAAGAAGTACAGAAAACGGCTCCCACCTGGGTCTGCAGATCCAGGAGTTGGAATGAATGACAGATAAGTTGGGTCTGTAGTCTTGCTGTGGCCTCTGCCGCATGGTGGACACAGAAGCATTCCACAGAGAATGCTGTGTGATGCCACTCACTGAAGATCTGCCTGTGGAGCTGCTGCATCTTAAAAGGCACCAGAGAGGTTATTTTAAAACTAAAGAAAAGGTTTTGTTTATTTGTTTGTTCTATGAACTGAACCCAACTCCAGTTGCATCTTTATTCTCAGCTTGTTGTTGTTGTTGTTGTTGTTGGGTACCATCAAGTCAGTATCCGACTTGTAGTGATCCTACAAACAACAGGCAAAACACTATTGTCAGTGCTTCTCTGCTCTTCATAGGATTTTCAATGGCGGATTGGCTTTTGGGAGTGGGTTACCAGGTCCTTCTCCCAAGCCTACAGCACCTGGTGTTCCCAGGCGGTCTCTATCCAGGTACTAACCAGGCCCGATCCTGCTTAGCTTCTGAGATCTGATGGGATTGGATGGCATAGTGCTACAGCTGCAGGTATTCTCAGCTTATGTGGAGTTAAACTCAATTTGCACATAAGTTTATGTCATATGTATTTGTGTGTGTGTGTATATATATCTATATATATATATACAAACACATATACACACTATATATATACACACATACACATATGTATACACACATATGCATATATATACACATTGTCTTTATACTATAGCTACATGAATTGAAATCTGCTATTAATACTGTCTGTTGATGTGCATGTTTAATATCATATTTAGCTTATAAGCACACCAGCCCCTGTCCTTGCCTTTGCTTTTATTTCTCCATTATCTTTGCACTGGTCCAGCCCTAACTGTAAGCATGGTAAATTTAATTGAAAGACCAGCCAATATTTCAACTTGGTAATGGCCAGTCATAATTGATAACTGAGAAAGAATTATTGGAAGAGAAGACAGATCAAGAGCCATACAAATTCTTCCCATATATTCTTCAGCCTACTTGGTATTTAAATTGGAAAAGCTGTGGTTATATGTGTTTTGATACGCCCATAGACTAGTGTGTGTATCTCCTGAGATGCAGATTAAATTTTGAGAAAACATTTTGAACAATAATTTCGTATAAAGCAGTGGCAGTCTTATTGTTACTCCACAGGGCTTAGTGGGAATTTTTGTTGTATCACCATAGATACCAAAACCTAATTTGATTACTCTTGTGAATAGTTGCTAACTATAATCTGATATTGACTGTTACTTTTCATCAGCTGGAAGAGTCTGCTAATTGAGCTGGAGGGAAGCCAGAGAAATCTTTCAAAGGAGTAGTTTTATATACAGCAGTTTTAATAAGCCATTCAATGAAACCTTTTATAAAAGCAACAAAGGCAAGAAGGGTCTGGACACGGTGAGCATGCTTTACAGATCTACGATGAACGCCAGACAATGCTGGATCATGTCGGTCACTCAAACCCAGTTTGGCAAGGTCAAATAAGAATAGCTTAATTTATTCAGCAGCCGTGAGTGTCCTTATTTGCTTAACAACTCTGTCAAAAGAAACCCTCTTCATCCCTGGAGTTCAATAAATGAGCAAGGTACCTCTCAAGCCATCAAATTATGCATATCTATCATCTTGTGAGGAAGGCTTTGTTTGTTGCTTGATTTTTTCAAACACAATTAAAGTTTTATCAGATACCTCCACTAGCAAGAGAGTTCTTTCAATGAGATAATGATATCTTTGCCTGTAATCACCTAGGAGTGTAGATAGATGGATAATCCCCAAACACAGTCATTTCTTTTTCTTGAGGAAATTGAAGCCCAAGGCCAGCAATTTGTACTTGTTTAGTGAAAGAAGTCTGTTCAGCTGGCTGTACAGTGCAGTATACCATGTTTTTTGAGTTTTTTCTACATGGCATGTACTACTAAACATTGTACATTCGTCATATAATTTCATCCTTATACCCTGTATTTTCCTATTCTATTGATGAAAAGATTCAATTTTATAGGATCTACTCCAAGTGCACACCGTTATTATCAGGCAGTGCAACCCGCAAATCTGGTCTTTAGTCTTTACAATGGTACTGCCTCCCAGAGAAGCCCAATCATTAGATGGTAAAGCATGGGGGAGCGGGGCGGGTATGACGCTGTCTGTAGGAAAAAGGTTTAGAAAATGTGGTATCATTGGCCTGAAGTGAATGGTATATCACTTCTGCTCAGGCCACTGGATTTAAGTGAATGATCCTTTGCTTCTCTATGCTGTTGAATGGAATGCAGATGCCATATGACAAGGACTTGCAGTATTAGGTGCTTAGTAAGTAGCCGTTATTATCATTGGAATGTTTTTCTCTGTGTTTGGCATGATTTTGCCTAGTCCTGTGCTTCCCAAATTTATTGTGCTTCTGGGTCCCCAAGGAATCTTGTTAAAATGTAGATTCTATGAGTCCAGGCCATCAGCCATATCACTGTGGCATCTGATCCCATCAGATCTTGGAAGCTAAGTAGGGTCAGATCTGGTTAGTACTTGGATGGAAGACTGCTTGGAAACACCAGGTGCTATAGGCTTGGGAGAAGGACCTGGCAACCCACTCCCACAAATCAGTCAGCCATTGAAAACCCTGTGAAGTACTAATAGTAGTGTTTTGCCTTTTGTACGTAGGGTCACTGTGAGTCGGCCACCGACTCTACGGCACCAAACGACAACAACATGTCCAGAGTATAGAATGAGATTCTGCATTTCTAAACTGTTCCCGGCACTGTTCCCTGGTGCCAGTGGTCGGAAGACCTTTCTTTGAGTAGCAAGGGCTTCATCCTTCATATCAGTGATAGGTTTCCTATGGGATGGGATGTAGTTTTTAGTTGAGATACAACAAAGTCACCGATCCAATGGAGCCACGCACGTGCCTCAGTAAAACATTAGGCATTTTCATAGAAATGAAGGGATGCTAAAGAGGAAGTAGAAATGAAAAGCAATGCTCCAAGATTAGGAAATACATCTCCCCAGGAAGTGTAAGGAATTGGGAAAAGTTGCTAATAAGTGTGAACAGATCATCCCAAACAGATCTTCATTGGAAAATCCAAAAGACAATCCACCCTAATTCTGTCTTCCTTCATCAGGGACCCTAGAAAAGGCTGCTAATGTGCAAAATGGAATATGGCGTTCTCTCAATGTCGGTGATTTTGAGCCCGAGGCACCTCAGTGCTTACCCTAGTGCTGGACTAGCTGTGTGTTTCCTGCACATGCCACCTAGACTCATTCAGCCGGAAGGGACCTTTGGAGTCACTGAACCCAGCCCTCTGTTTTACTGAAGTAGAAGCTAAGCCCCAGATTAAGTGACTTGTTCAGTATAATTAAATATGAAATAGTATTTAATATATTCTAACATGAACATCTCACATTTTAACATCTCTGAAGTCAGGATGATCCCATCATTGATGGCTTTGACTGCTGTTTAACAGTTGGATTCACAGTATTATGTCTTTCTTAGTGGAACAAAAGATAACAATGGTGCATCTTAAAATGGATGGGCTCCTATGAATAGGGAAATATAGCAGTAGAGAGCCAGGTCTCCTGTCTTCCTCAGTGCTCCTCTGCTGCATGCCCTGTGACACGCTACCTTGTACCTGTGTGGCTATCGTGGTGTCTGTGCGATGTCTTGATGTCTGTGTGGTTATCTTGATATCTGTGCCGCTACCCTGATGTCTTTGTGGTTATTCCTGGGGTCTGTACAGTTATCCTGATATCTATGCAGTTATCCTGATGTCTGTGAAGCTATCCTGACATCTGTGTGGCTACTCAGATGTCTATGCGGATATCCTGATGTCTGTGCGGCTACCCTGATGTATGTGGGGCTGTGCTGGTGTCTCTGTGGTATCCTGACATCTTTGCAGTTATCCTGATACCTGTGCAGCTATTCTGATGTCTCTATGGTTGTCCTAATATCTGTGTGGCTATCCTGATGTCTTTCTGCCTGTCCTGATAGCTGTGTGGCTATTCTGATGTCTGTGTGGCTGTCCTGATGTCTGTGAGGCTATCCTGATGTCTATGCGGCTATCCTGGTGTTTGCAGTTATCCTGATGTTCGTCAAGGTAGCTTAATGCCATGGTTTGGGCTCCAGAACCAAACTGCTGACCACACACCAGCTATGTAACTTCTGTCCATTCAGTTTACTCCTTTGTAACTTGAAGATGACAGAAGTATTAACTACCAGATACAGAGTCTACACAAAAGTGAAATGAATCGATCCGTTGAAACCCCTCCGAACAGTTGCTGGTACCTAGTAGAACACTCATTACATACTGATGACGACCTTGCTGCTGAGTCATCCTGGACACTGATAGTGGCTACACAGCCACATGGATGGCATGGGTGCCCTGCTGTGTGTGCTATAAAACTACAGCTGTCCTGGGAGTCTCATTAAACCCTGAATGGGATTTTTGGGTGTCAGTGGGATTCCATACGCAATCTGTAGCATTTCCACCCATTCAGGGTAATAAAAGTATAAATGGACAGAGATTTGTCCCAAGTGATACCCATGCCGGCCTGTCTGCCCACAGAGCTGTCCAGGTGAAATCCATGACAGTTCTGTAATTATCTGTCAGGTGAGCCCCAGGGTTCTGTTAGGAACAGTCACACAGTGCCAGGAGTTCTGACTAGATTGTGTTTGTTTTGAGATTTGTTCAGATGAGACATGGTTTACTTTGCTTTCCTTTATGCACCTCCAGGCCTGCAGTTATCGCTCCTATTGTTCCACTGTGTGATTGCCTAATATAGTCATCCTCAAGGTAATGGATAGGCACATGTTTGTTCTTTATACCTACTCTGAAACTTTCCCCCACTTTTTCCTTTCTCCTCTTATGATCATTGGGCTTCATTGGGTGAGTTGGGAATCTGAGCTAAGCTTCCTAACCTTCTCCCTTTTCTGGGCAGGAAATAGTTCCTTCTCTTGAGGTGACAGAGTTGTACTTGTCTTATATTATCCATCACAGGCTGCATCACCTTAGTGTGTGTGCTTTTTTGCTTTGTTTCCTTTTGATTAGGAGGATGCTTAGAGAGGGGATCTTGGCTCATTCTTTATTATCACCCTACAATACCCAGAAGAGTACTTCCTTACTTCATGGTTCTCAGTAGCAATTCCCTGACTGGATACTTTTTGGGTATCTGAATAGATTCAGGATATATTTACCTCCCTGACTACATATATACTATGTAGATAGATAATGGCTCAGCTGAGTCCAAGCTAATTTCCTTAGTCATCTACCTTATGAAAGCTGGACAAGCTCTCACAATTTAGCAAGATATATGTGGCTTCTGTAACTTGCCTTGCATATCAATAATAGGAGTGGTACACAATGATAAATGATAATAGATGGATTCAGACGAATTAACTCCAGGTTCCATAGAATGAACCTCACATTACACTGAAACATGTGGCCAGGGAGAAGATGTGCTGTGTTGGTCCTGGGGGTGATGAAGTGAGGGTGATGAGGAGGCAGTTTAGGAATGAGCCTGGCAACAGCTCTCAAGGGAGGAGCCTGCTTGCCATGACTGTAACTGTGAGCAAGAAGGAGCAGGCTCTTGCTGCAAGGCTCTTGTCCCAGGCAGGCAGTCTAAGAGATCCCATGAATGGAATTTGGTCGTCCAAAATTGACATAGTAGAGAACATTTTGGGTGAATAGTTTTTGACAAATGCTCCAAAAAGCACCTTAGACTTCCTGCCAATCTTTAGGTAACATGTGCTTAGTTTGTGACTGATCAGGCTTCTTATGTACACATTTCATTGATCAGGTGACATGTGTTGGGAATGGTTGAGCAGTCTGACATGGAAGTTTAAGCAGCTATTTCTCTTGCAAATGAACTCACAGTTCAGTGGCTCACCCATGTCTGCTGCTCTGAGTCCTTATTAACGTCCTCGGGAAGGTGGGCATGAAAAGTTCATTCATTACTGAGGCATTTCATTGTCTGTTGTTTATCTCTTTCACATCAGAAGCTGTGAGCCACACATTTTGGTTCAGGCTGATGCTTTGCATCAGTTTAAGGTGAAAGGGCCTATTTCTAATTTGGAAAACTAGAATGAGGTGTGAACCAAGTAGTAGATTAGGAAAGCCAGAAAGATTTTCAGTTTCTGGCAGCCTTTATTCGGTGACTTAAACAATAAAGCTTGAAGCATTACAAATCCCGAGACTCTAAATCAAAATCTAAATACAAATTAATAAAAATAATAGTAAAGTTTTATCTTAGATTATCTCAAGAACTTTCCTTGAGTCTTCATGGGTATTCATAAATTGACCAAACTTAAATCCCCTTTGTAACAGTGCAAGAGTGAAATGGTAGTTAAAACATGGTAACCTTGAAGATTAGCCTAAGCACTGAGACATATTTTTTGACTGGGACCTTAGAATCCTTTTTTTTTTTTTTTTTTTTTGGTGGTACTGGGGATTGAACCCAGGTCCTTGCACATGCATGCTTAGCAAGTGGTATACCACTGAGCTGCACCCCCAGCCCATTTTTTTTTACTTTTTGAGACAGGGTCTCACTAAGTTACACAGACTGCCTTTGGTCTCAAACTTGCAGATCCTCCTGCCTCCACCTCCCAAGCTGCTGGGATTACAGGTATGCACCACCGTACCCGGCTAGATTTTTCTAAGGCTAAGACAAATATGAATTTCAGCCACCGAGAAAACATATAGTTCTGTTCCACTTATTCTTTCCTGAGGTGGCTTTTGTTGGCAATCAGATCAATTTAGGTGTGTTGCAGGTGGTTGCATGTGAGAAGCAGCGATCATCATTTTTCAGAGAGGGGAGACCTTTTTGTACCCCTTTGTAATGAGAGCTGGGATGAAGCATAAGCATATCTTGTCTTTCTCCAGCTTTCTCTCATTTCACTGTTGATGAGATGCATGTTGTGGGCTAACAATGGAAGCCCCATTAATGACCTGGGCTAACTTTTTACGCCCATAAGTATCTACCTCCTCTGATTTATAGTTGCTTACATATCTTCAGCAGTGTGGGGGCCAGTCTTGTTATTTCTGGCCTTTTGAGAAGTTATCTGCACACTAGTGACCCAGGAACACCCTTTCTGATGGGATGCAGCTAACCAGAAGGTTGGACTCCTTATGGATAGGAACTATTGAACTTGACAATCTAGAAAGAGGGTGAGTTTGTGGCATGGATCACTCTCAAAGTATTCTTCGTGATCACTCAGGGGCCTCAGGGCATCATTCTTGTTGTTGACATCATAAACTAGGTTTACATTGAAATATATATGCATGGCTCTTTTGACCTTTGAAGGGAAAGTGGAGTTACTCCTGCTTGAAGGAGCTCAGTCTCTACACCTGCCATTGATTTACAGCACCATGAAGGTCAGAGGACATGGCCTGTCTCCAGCTGCTAAGATCACAGAGCATCCTCTGCACGATTGTTGCAGCAGAGTACCACCTGCCTACTCCAATGACAAAGATGTCAGAAATGTCCTTCTAAAGCTCTGAAAAGGAAACTTAACTGTAACCACCTTAACAAGTGGTGGATTCCTTCCCATGTTACAACATATTATCTTTACAAAATGAGCAGTTCTGGAGGTTTACTATATGCTGAAGAATCTTGGGATTGTTTGTGTGTTTGCTTTTTGAGGTTACTTCATTAGAAATGAACAAATGGCCTTCAGGAGAAGATCTCCACAAGCTTTACACATAAACACTGATTAGATTGAAATCTTGTCTTAGCTGCAAATCTTAGAAGAATCAGTAACTCAGCCAGTGGTGGATGGATGAGAGGGCAGGAATTAGGGAGGGTGAGAGCTACTCAATCACATTTTATTATCTTGGGAAGAAACTCCAAAGGCCATTCTGCTGTAGTCATTGTGGGATACCATCATCTGTCCAGTAGGCTTCATTCCAAGTACAGGAGGAAACCAATGGCGGAGGAAACCAATTGCTTGATCAGTCCAAGCCCACTGGCCATATTGTTTTCGCTCACACATCTGATATGGGGTAGAGATGACCCCAGTAACTGATTACAGAACCAGTACCAACCTATCAAAGTTGTGTGTGTTTTGCACAGCTACACTTTATGGACCCATCTTCTGATGCCTGTTTTGGGGCAATACTAAGGACCTGGCAACCCACTCCTGAAATAATCTACCATTGAAAACCCTATGAATAGCAGAGAAGCACTGACTTAGTGCCAGGCATGGCACACAGTGTCGGGCAGGGTTTCCTTCTGTTGTATATTGAGTAGCTATGAGTCGGACCCAACTCAATGGTACCTAAGGACAACAATAAGATATGAATGACAAATGATAGGTTTGTAGAATATAGGGTCATGGAGGACACTTCCTGTGTCATCTCTTTCACTCTTTTTCTACATTGCTTTAAAATGTATCATTTAAATCCTTATATATTAATGAGCTGCTTTTCAACACCCAGCTGCTAACAATACCATTTTTAATAAATAAATTATATTTTTTATTGACTTGTTTTGCTGGAATTTAATGGAAGCATTAGATGATATTATTTATTTTTTGCTTTGGGCTAAAGCAGCTGTAATGGGGACCTATATGAATTGAAAATGTGAAATTAGCAAAGTAGTTGAGAAATCAGAATATGCCTGATCTATGCATCTCAAATTCTACATCTACCTTAAAAATTCAAAAGGCTTTGAGTTTTTCCCTCAAAAACTTAAAAAACAGCATTGTATTGTTTTTAATCAAAGCATAAAAACAATTGATTAGGTTTAAATTTACTGAATTGAACACCCCTGGCTCAAGATATCAATTCACCTAGAATTTCCTCTTTCTGGCTTTAAATTAGGGTGAATTCAGCAGTTTGCAGAATAAATCTGCTGGAAGAATATAGAAAGGTGAAGATAGCTTTATGTTAGGGAAAGAAAAGAACTTTTTATAAGGAAGCAACTGAGCTTACAAGGAACTTTCCAAAATGGAGGAAAATGAAGAGGCATAATAGCAATAATAATATCATTAATATATTTTCTCAAAGGAAGATTGCAGGGCGTGCTGTTTTGATGAGCTAAACCAAGGAGGCACAGCTAAGGATTCTGGCTCATTTATCTTCCCTAAAGTAACTGAAAGAGGGGCTGGGATTTAGCTCAGTTGGTAGAGCACCGCTCTACAGTCTCTGATGTCCTAAGTTCGATTCCCAGTACCACAAAAATGGGAGAAGGATGTGGCGACCCACTCCCGAGGCGATCCCTAAACTATCAGCCATTGAAAACCCTACAAGGGTCGCTGTGAGTTGGACCTGATTTGACGGCACCTAACAACAATAAAGTAACTGAAAATGTTCTTGTCTGTAAGGTGTTTTTATATTATAGGAGCAAGAAATTTGTTTCTCAGTACATTTAATTCAATATTAAATAGGGCGAAATGCATGCATTAGATTAATGAAAAGAGCATCTGCAAAGTTTCTGGAATTTTATGTCCATTGAGTAATTAAAGGTTTCTATCTGCCTATAGATAATAGTATTTCTCTTTGTGTTTGTTTTATAATCTCAATAGTTATGAGAAAATAATTTAACGTCCTCTCTGACCTCATTAATATCACATTATGGATTGTTCTATAGTTGAGAAGTTCAGACTCAGGAAAAACTGTTGCTGGTTGTATGTTTTAGTTAACATTCATGATGGTTTTGTCTTTGCACAGACTATTACTGACCCATATTAATGGGCTCAAGACCTTTTACATCTTCTGTAAAGGAGAAGTTTTGCATCACTGAACAGTAAACCATGACAGTGTGGTTTGTGGAAGATTTAGAACTACATAGCCCATTATTTCACTTTCTCCGTCATAATTTGTAATGAAATGCAATGAATGAACTCTTGAACTTACAGAGAATGTGAGAAACATAACGGCCAAGAAAGTGATTGTTGAGTTATTTTCCTTCCCTTCTTTCTAGCACAGATGCAGTGCAAGGGTGTCAATCAGGTGGCTGCATGCACTGGAAAAATATTCTAGAAAAACCAAATTTTCATGGCATACAGTTTATGAAGGCTAAACTCTGTAAGCCCCAGTGCACTAGAGGGAAAGGAGGAAAGGGACAGTTAAGATGGATTTGAATTAAAATTGGGGGAAAAAATGAGAATCTTTGTAGAAGTGAAATTATACTTAGAGCTACCAAAAGGTAGCACTTCTAGCTGTAACCTGGTTTATTCTTCATTATGAGTGTCATTCATTCATTTATTCAACAAATGCTCACTAGCATCTGCTTTGAACAAGGTATTGTTCCAGCCACTTGGGGGTATAACAAAAAGAATAGCAAAGATTCCTGCATTTTAGCTCCCATGCTAATGGAGGGCATAGAGAACAGACAATAAACATAGTCAACAAGTAAGTGATACAGTGCATTTGAAAGATAAAGCCAGGAGAACAGAAAGTGCAGAATGGAATAAGTGTGATTTGGCGTATGTGCAGGGCAGGCACTGTGTGGGCAGCTGTCATGAGTTTGATTTCCTAGAAGAGCCAAACCCTATAAAGAATCCCCCCTCCAGAAGAAGTCTATTTTAAGTTATAAGCTAACTGCTTCCCAAAGAGGTTAAGTAACTTGTCCAAGATCAAACAGCTGGTAAGAGAGAAGTCTGCTTACTCTAAACTATTTTTATCCTACCCTGCTGCCTCCCAGCTCAGGGTACCCGCTGCTCCCCTGTTTCTGTTGATTTCTACCAGGGATATCTTTGGCCCAAATGATCGGTTTCAGGATGGTGTGCTGCAGATGTTTTATTGGACTCCGGCTTTTTCTAGGCCACTCCATTTTTCGGTAACAGACATAGTTGGTCGCTGTAGTTATATCCTTGGGAGTAGCAGCTTATAATAACTGGAAATTAGACATGCATGAGAGGGTAAGAAGGCTAGGATGGAAATGTTAAGATGAAGAAAGTAGGTTAGAGGGCAGTGCTGTGGCAGAGGTGAAGGGAGATGATTACTTAACAAGGAAATTGTGTCCGGGCTGGAGCTGAGGGCAGTAAATAACAGATGAACCGTAAAGGAAGAAAAGTAGTGTGGAGAGTTAGTGCTACTGGTTCTTACCACCTACGTGGAGTATCTCACTTGGTCCTTGAACTCTGTAATGTAGGTTTGACGGCCCTATTTCATGGATAAGTAAATTGAGATCTTAAGAGGTTGTGGCTTGCTGAACAGTCATGGTGGGGGGATGAGAATTGAAACCTGGGTTCCCTGCTGTATGTCCCCCTTCTTTCCACATTACCAGAGAGTGAGAAAACTAAAATGAAAACAAACAAAAAAAGAAATAAAAGAAACAAACAGTGTTATGTACTCTTTAGAACCCTCTAGTTCTTTGTTAAATTCAAACCACATTCTAATTGACTTCTGATTTAAGAAATACTGGGAGGGAGGTAGCAAGATTTATTTTCACCTGTGTTGATCAGGTTTTCTGCAACAGCCTTCCCTCTCTGGAAACTCTTTCATAGTTCTCAGTGTGTGTGTGTGCGTGTGTGTGTGTGTGTGTGTGTGTGTGTGTGAATGTGTGTATACGCGCGTGAGTGTGTGTGGTGGGGTACTGGAGATTGAGCCTAGGCGCTCGCCATGCTAGGCAAGCGCTCTACAACTGTGATATGTCAGGCTGTCTTTGACAGGGTCTTTTAGAGCTACAACTTTTTCAGTTTGTGTACCAGATAGCTTTTTGTTGTTGTTGTTAGGTACCGTCGAGTCGGTATCCGACTCATAGAGACCCTCTGTACAACAGGTGAAACACTATTGTCAGTGCTTCTCTGCTGTTCATAGGGTTTTCAATGGCAGAGTGATTTTTGGGAGGGGCTTGCCAGGTCTTCTCCCAACCAGATAGCTAAGGTTTGTTGTTGTTGTTGTTAGGTGCCGTCGAGTTGGTATCCGACTCATAGCGACCCTCTGTACAACAGGGGAAACACTATTGTCAGTGCTTCTCTGCTGTTCATAGGGTTTTCAATGGCAGATTGATTTTTGGGAGGGGGTTGCCAGGTCCTTCTCCCAAGCCTACAGCTTATGGTGTTCCCAGGCGGTCTCCCATCCAGGTACTAACCAGGCCCGACCCTGCTTAGCTTCCGAGATCTGACGGGATCGGATGCCACAGGGTTACAGCTGCAGGCAGCTAAGGTTTATTAAATACTTATTCTACCAGACCATGTTCTAAATCTAATTCCTTTAGATTTCATAACCTCCTTGTGAATTACATCATAACATTCCTGTCTGTTATTGTCCCCATTTTATAGATGAGCAAACTGAGGCATAAAAAATGAACTTTTCTATGATATCACAAGTAAACCCAGGTAATCTTTAACCATGATGTTCTGATGCCTCTCAAATAAAGACAAGGAACCAACATAAACTAGTAGTTCTCAGTGACTTTCCAGGATGAAAAAATCACAACCACCCCTGTGAGAAAGGTGCTTTTTTATATTATGATATCATTTTCTTCACAGGGAAACTAACTGAGGGAAGTTTAACTAATTTGCCAATGGGTGGCAGAGCTTCCAAGTAGCAGAATCGGGATTCAAATCCAGGTAGATCTGAGTCAGTTTTCGATAAGATAGCAATTGCACGTTCTTCATCTTTAGTTTTAAAGTCCAAAAAGGTGAAAAAGCTCAATGCATTCACACTCCAAAAGTTTTGGATTGTGAAACATTTGAGATTTTCAGATTAAGGATGCTCATCTGGTCAAGTCTAAATGTGTCTATGGGCGTCAGATGGTAAACACGTCTGTGTTGGAGAACTTAGGGAAGTTCAGAGAGTTTCTCCATCTCCCTTCCATCCTGCTTGGTAGTTGAAGGCTATAAAATCTTGTTAGTGAGGGGTAATGTGAGTGCATGACAGAATACTGCCTGGTCTTGCCTGCCTATATTTTGGGACACTGAGGTTGCGATCTTCTATTGCATCCATAGTACAGAGCGACACTTCATGCTGTCCTCAAGAGCGCTCTGACTCCCAGGTGACAGCCATGAAGTCAACATCCAGCCCAAGGAGGGCATTTGGTGGAAACCGGGTCACATACTGCCCACATGGCTTTTCTTTCTGGCATTTAGTTTAGCACAGAGCGGGCCCACCTAGAGAAAGCTTGTTTCCAAGAAAAATGCTCAAGATTGTTCAGAGAATCTTTGCTGTTCATTGCACCAATTGGAGTGGGAGAAATCTTTTTTCTTCTTTTCTTCTCAAACTCGGTTTATATCCTGACCTTCCTCTCTCCCTCACTCCATGATTGTAAGGCAGCTCTGTTCCAAAGGTTCTACAACCCCTGTAAGATTTATGGTCTTAGGAGGACAGCTGGATAAAGAGTGTTTATTGTTAAGCCTTCCCTCCAACAGCTCACCAATGCCCAATCGCTTTCCTCTAGGTAGGACCCTTAGGAGCAGACTTGAGGGCAAGATGCGGCTCAGTATCTCATAACACAGGCGCACAGGGAAGTCATTGTGTTTCTCACTGGAGGGATTGTTTCCCTCCTTTTACTTAAAGGCAAATAAGCAGATGGATTGGAGCAAATGAACAATAGCCAGGGGGCCTCTGCAGGCTGATGAGGGCGTCAGGAATGGCCTTCCGCCTCCACAGCCCGGGAAGCCACTGCGCTCTCCTCAGGGTCTGCCTTCCCTCCACTGTCTTCCAGGCCAGTTGGAAATTGCACTGTGCTCTGCATCTCTGCTGGAGATCCCCGCCAGCCCCCACACAAATGCAGATACACCTGCTCGCTGCTTTAGTTGCTCCTGCATCTGCGGGGGTTTAGAATAGATAAAACAATCAGCAGTGGATAAATGGTGTCTTGCCATGCCCATTCAAACACAGAGAGACAGAGTCCTTTTCACACAGTTAAAACCACAACTGTGAAACAGTCCATGAGCAATGACTTCAGGAGGGCCCAGTCCTACGGCCGTTAACCATTTGGTCAATAGCTTGTGGTCAACCAATTAAGTCAC
>VMDO01023803.1:0-30945 GCA_007922755.1 Pedetes capensis
CATTCCAGTCACTACTGATTATCAGTATGTCTTGATTGCATGTTTGATCTATTTCAGATTACAGGAGCTGATAGAAGTCTTCCCTTCCTTCATTTGAGGCCTTAGTTGTGGGTGCATAAATTTGAATAATAGTCATATTAACTGGCCTTCCTTGTAGGTGTATGGATATTATTCTATCACTGACAACATTGTATTTCATGACAGATCTTGAAATGTCATTTTTGATTATGAATGCAACCTCATTTCTCTTTAGTTTATCATTCCCAGCATAGTAGATCATATGATTGTCTGACTCAAAATGGCCTATGCTGGTCCATTTTAGCTCACTGATGCCTAGAATGTCAATGTTTATGTGCTCCATTTCTCTTTTAACGATTTCTAATTTTCCTAGATGCATACTACATACATTCCATGTTCCAATTATTAATGGATGTTTATAGTTGTTTCTCCTCATTTTGAATCGTGCCACATCAGCAAATGGAGGTCCGTGGGGCTTTACTCCATTTCTGTCATCCCAGTAGACTCTACTTTGAGGAGGCAACTATTCCCCAGTCATCTTTTGAGTGCCTTCCAACCTGAGGGGCTCATTTTCTGGCACTATGTCTGACAGTGTTTCTTTGCTATTCATAGGGTTTTCAATGGCTAGTTGTTTTGGGAGTGGTTCGCCAGGTCCTACTCCCTAGTCTATCTTAGTCTGGAAGCTCAGCTGAAAACCTGTCCACCATGGGTAATCTTGCTCATATCTGAGGTACCAGTGGCAGAGCTCTCAGCCTCATCGCAACACACAAGACCCCACAGTGCTGCAAACTGACAGATGTGTGGGGGATATGCATGAGAGTTAACTCAAAATGGATAAAAGACCTCAACATAAATCCAGAAACTTTAAAACTAATAGAAGACAGGATAGGTAATATGCTCCAACATATAGGCATAGGAAAGTATTTCCTTAATAGGACTCCAATTGCTCAAAAAATTGCAGAATAGATAAATGGGATTACATGAAATTAAAAAGCTTCTATACATCAAAGGAAACAATTAACAGAGTCAAGGAAACTCCCACTGAATGGGAAAAAATTTTTGCATCCTATATATCAAAGGTCTAATTACCAGAATTTATAAAGAACTTAAGAAAAAAATACCCAAGAAACGAATAACCCAATACACAAATGGGCAAAGGAACTGAATAAACAGTTCTCAAATGAAGAGGCCTGTCAAGCCATGAAACACATGAAAAAATGCTCAATATCCCTAGCCATTAGGGAAATGCAAATTAAAACATCTCTGAGATTTCACCTTATACCAGTAAGAATGGCCAAGTTCAATAAAACAAATAACAACAAATGCTGGCGAGGTTGTGGAGAAAAGGGAACACTCTTACATTGCTGGTGGGGCTGTAAATTGGTCCAGCCACTTTGGAAATCAATATGGAGGTATCTTAAAAAACTAAAAATTGATCTACCATATGACTCAGCTGTAACACTGTTGGGAATTTACCCAAAGGGAGATGGGTCATCATACCACAGAGACACCTGCATCTCCATGTTCAATGCAGCACTTTTCACAATAGCAAGGATATGGAATCAACCAAAGTGCCCATCAACAGAAGAATGGATAAAAAAAACTATGGTACATGTACACAATGGAATACTATTCAGCAATCAAGAAAAATGAAATAAGGTCATTCGCAGCAAAATGGATGGAATTGTAGAAAATTATTTTAAGTGAATGAACAGAAGCTCACAAAGAGAAATGTCACATACTCTCACTCATATGTGGGAGCTGAATCAAAATTATAAGAAGGAAAAAAATCCTATGCAGAGGTCGGAACATAATAAAAACAAAAGTTAAAGTCAACCTAGAGGAGAAGCAACAATTTAGGGAACACAAAAGAATGAGGGAGAGATCTAGCAAAAGGAGGAAATCCTGGGAGAGGAGAGGGGGAAGAGGAGGAACAAGGAGGAATGAGGAATGAGGGAGGGGGTGACCTTAAGGTGAACAACCCAACTTTAATAGTCCTGGATATAATTATAGTAATATCAATAATACCAATGAATGGTATTAATATAGATGGACTAGAAAATTCATGTAATATTACTGACAATGTAAAAAGAAAGTTCACTACAGAAAAAGTTTTGATCTTAAACATAATTGGAACCCAAGGATATATAGAAAAATAATACCATAAAAAGACAAGCAAATGGAAGAGAAGCCTTTGGTGGGAGTGTGGGATGGGGGAGGAAGTGCACAAGAGGGTAATGGGCAACTTATTTGTGTAATGTACAACAAAATGCGTATATGGAAATGTCACAATGGAAAGCATGTTAGAAAGAATCACACTAAGGTGTACATTAAAAATTTCCAATTAAAAAAATCTGCTAAGGGAGAAATTACTACCTAGGAATTTCTTGAACATTGAGTCTATTCTACCTATATCTATAATCTCAACTAGGAGAAAAGTCACCATAGGGATAAATTTCCTTTTGTTAGCAGCTATGGAGATGGGCAAGGAAGGGAACCATACCCTCACATTAACTAACCTTCAAAAGAGTCCTTTCCTTTGGCAGCAAATAAAAATTCTAAGGGTGTGTGGCATTCCTTCAGGCTGGGAGACCTGGGAGCTCACTGGTTTGTTTCAGCTGTGTGCCCACCTACTCTGCTGCCCTAGGACTCTCCAACTGCTATGTAACCACAAAGCAGTGAGAGAAAGGGGTTTGGAGAGAAAAGGTTGACTTGCAGGAGCCTCTGGGAGACCAAGTTTGTGGCCACTTTTGCAGGTACCCCTCTGAGCCCTTGCCTGCCCCTTTCTATGGCCTAGCTGGCCCAGAAGCTTTTCCTTGAACTCTCAGCTGCTGCAGTTCTGCTAGGATCTCTAACATAGACTGACAGCACTCAAGTGTGCTGGGGAAGTTTCCTGCCCGAGGTCTTTGCAATGCAGGTCAGAGTATCCAGGGATCATTCTATCCACCATCTTTCCTTCTTGAACCATGACCTTGACTGAGGAGGCCCAACAGTGTACATCTTAAGTTGAGCATGCTCTGGATTATGTCTGACCCAAGTGCTTTCCCAGATGAGTACTGTAGCCTTCCTGAATAAAATCCCCAAACTTTCTTTGTTCAGGAACCACATGATTTGGAGAACTACTCTCCATGCTTTCTTGCCTGCGGGCAAATAAAAATCGTCCTTCACTCTTTTATGTGTTGTTTTGGCTTTGCACTCACCAAAATGTAAACCTGTTGCTTTTAGTTACATTCTTAGTTGATAGAAAAGTCAAATATATATTGTCAAATGTGTTTCAAGAACATAAAGATATTTATGTGTTGGGAGGGACCTAGGAATGAAAGTAAATGGAAATACATGTGATATTTTAACCATACCTATTTGCTTTATTTCTTTTTAAAAGAATTTTAATGAATATGTAATGAAAATATATGTAATTGTGGGTTATATTCTCATTTATTTTTTCTGTTTCCCCTAATTTTTTTTCATGCATTCATGTAGTTGCATCTTATATTTTGAGATTTTCATCTTCCTCTTACCCCCTACATCAGTTCTCCTTCTCCCCTCTCCCTTTACCCAATCTCCACACTCACCTGCTGATCCCCTCTCCTTCTTTCTGATCTGCTTGTATTTTCCATTCTTGAGTGCTGCTCTGAGCTTTTTGAGGCCCTGGGTGCGATCCCCAGCACTACAAAAACAGGAGAAGTACATGGCAATCCACTCTCGAAGAAATCCTGAAACAATCAGCCACTGAAAACCTTGTGAGGGTCGCTATGAGTCAGACCCGATGCCACAGCACCTAACAACAACAGATACATATCTATTTTCTTAATTATTAAAACATTTTTTCTATTTTAATTGGACATAGTGAGTTTTGACTGAACCAAATAAATAAATAAATAAGAAAATAGAGCTAGTTCACTCTAATTTAAAATTTGACTCTGTTTAAGAACTCTTATCAAGGAGCTCTGAACATATCACCAATTATCATCAGAGAAGAAAATATTAAAGGGCAGCAGAGTTTGTAATCCCACTTCTCAACCCTTGGAATTGAGTGCTTCAGTATTCAGAATTTTTCAGCAGCATTCTAAGACAGCAGTAGTAATTTAATACATCAATAGCTCTGCATAGAAATATATGAACATTTACATGAAGTGGAATGAATAAAGACTAATCATAGCCTCCTGTCAGTTAAGATCAAGTTTCATGGCTAAATGAGTATGGGTCAAATCGGGTTTTTGCAACCAAATAAGTTGCAAAAGATTTGATTCAATTTTCAGAGCTTTTTTCTTTTGGTACTTAGGGGCTAAACCCAGGGCCTTGTGCATACTTTTCAAGTACTCTACCACTGGGCTCCATCCCCAGGCCATTTTTAATTTTTTTTTTTTTTTTTTTTGAGACAGAGTCTCACTGAGTTATGCAGGTTTCCTTTGGCCCCAAACTTGTGATCCGCCTGCTTCCACCTCAGGAGTTGCTTGGATTACAGGCATGCACCACCATGCCCAGCTCAGAGCTTATTCTGATATACAGACAAGAATTCAGGATGTATACTGAAAAGAACGTTATTTTAAAATAGCTTTACATTGTTGTTGAGCAATTTTCTTTAGGGCTTTTATACAGAATCTTAAATGATTATAAAATCCTGTAATTAACTTTCATTACCAAAATCAAAACTCTTAATCTTTTATACCACCTTTTCTGTACTGTGCAAATAATCATGTAGAGAAAATTACAGAAAACTGAAAATTAAGCCCATTTTCACCATATCAAATTGAGTAAATTATCAGTGTAGTTATTTTGAAATCATGCTTATTTACAATTCCACAAGGATGGATGGTTGCAAAAAAATGTGTGAAGTTATGTCCAATTCTATGTGTTTTGCAGTTAGACAAGAGGGAACAGCTGTAAAATAAGTCTTTCTAATTCTATCACAAGTACCAAATTTTTCTCAGTTGCAGAATACCAAAGATTCGAGTTGATCTATTGCTAACATTTATAATCTATCTATCTGTCCATCTATCATCTATCTATCTGTCTATCTGCAGCCATATAACTGTGGCATCCTATCCTGTCAGATCTTGGAAGCTAAGCAGGGTCAGGCCTAGTTAGTACTTGGATGGGAGACTGCCTGGGAACACCAGGTACTGTGGGCTTGGGAGAAGGACCCAGCATCCCACTTTGAAAAGTCAATCTGCCATTGAGAACCCTATGAATAGCGCAGAAGCACTGATAACAGTGTTTTGCCTATTTCACGTAGGATCACTACGAGTTGGATACCAACTCGATGGCACCTAACAACAATCTATCTATCTATATATCATCTATTTTTCTATCTATCTATTAAAGAAAGTTATCAGGCCATTATTTTGCACTGGCCTCCTGCACTAAGCCCAGCAGACCAGACCAGATGAAGATGGAGCCATTTCTGCTAAATGCCATGCAACGAAACAGAACTTGGAAATGAGCCAGTTTTTCCAAAAAGCCCTAGAAGATTCCAGCCAACCTGAGTCAGTGTAATAAGGAAGTCCTCTTAGTTTTAACCTTATAAGGAAAATAGCTCTATTTGTTCCTTGTTTCTGCTTCCCTCAGCTCTTTTCTTTGTATAAAGCTGAACTCTTCCCCTCAGCTCTTTAAAATGCTCATTCTATTTTGTAGAATGAGATGTTAACTAATTCCAGAACCACAAATACAAGTCAATTAGATCTTTAAACTAAATGTATGGTCATACTTACTACTTATTCATACCCCTTCAATTTTGAAATAACTAGAAAAATCTCCCAATTTGAGGGAATAAGCCAGAAGTGTTCCATGTATGGAAGCTAAAAGATGCCAATCAGTTTCATAGACAGCAATGGAAAAATCTAGGTACAATCCTTCATTTAAAGAAATATATATTCCTTTCAGTATACCTTGGCTCTTCAAATGGGAGACATTATGAAATATTTATATGGTATGTCAAGCAAAAAGTACATAGCTCAGAAGTGGAATTTGACAACATCTTCTAAATAAGCCTGTTGAAGTGATAAACTTCCAATATTCTGCAAACCCATTAGTGTGACATGGAGCCAGAAGTGGGGTTTAAATAAGTTGTCTGATATTTTCTTTGAAATAAAAATGTCTAAATCTCAAACTGAAAAGTCAGAATGTGGTTTTTGGGAAGCAAATGTGACTGTGCATGACACTTTAAAATATTTAAACCCTTTGACTGAAACCAAAAAACAGAAAATATAGACAAATATAGATACTATAGACAAATACAGAGTAATACTCTTCCTAGTAATGCTTATAGTAGCAAATAAGTGTGAAAAACCCAAGTACCTAAAGAGATGGCTTCTAAATTCACTATAGTCATATCATAGAATATAATGTACCCATCAAAACCATCTACAAAAATTAAAGTAGCATGAAAAACGTCATGTTAAATAGAAAGGGCAATGTCTAGTACCTACAATGTAATGTGAGCCTGCCAAAACAATAAAGTTCAATACTAAATCTTACCCCATTCAAGCACATGCTAATCCTGAAGAAAGATTCTGAAAGCTGCCTCTTGTTGAGGATTCCCTGAACTTACTCTAGCTTCACAGTGTCCCTCTCTGTTCTCTTCTAATCAGTGTTGTTGTTGTTAGGTGCCGTTGAGTCGAGTTGGTACAACTTATAGTGACCCTACATACAATAGGTGAAATACTATTGTCAGTGCTTCTCTGCTATTCTTAGGGTTTTCAATGGCAGATTGGTTTTTGGGAGGGGGTTGTCAGGTCCTTCTCCTAAGCCTGCAGCACCTGGTGTTCCCAGGAGGTCTCCCATTCAAGTACTAACCAGGCCTGATCCTGCTTAGCTTCTGAGATCTGATGGGATTAGAAGTCACAGTGCTACGGCTGCAGGCCTAATCAGTGTGGGATACATATAATCTCCCTGACATAAGCACTGCTCAGAGCATCATTTTGCTTTTGTTCATGTCTTTGTGAAATTTTCAGTTTACTTTCAATAAAACGTTTTGTGGGGTTTTTTCCCCACATGAATTACTGTTAAGGCTTGCATCCCTCATTTTAGATTTATGTTATGGTTATTTACATTTATAGGAATTTTACTTTTGAGTTTTTACAATTTCCTTTTACTGGATTATGTCCTTCAAAGGGCCAGTCTATATACAATTTAAAAAATCTGAAACTGTCATCCTTAGTATTGAGCTGGGAATTGGACCCTCAGCTCAAGTAATTTGATTATTTTAGTTACTTACACTTTTTAGACTAAATTTCACAGACACCCAGCTGTAAATATGCACAAATAACAATCATTATGCTGAAATCTAGTGTGATATGGATTTAAAAAGTCATATTAATCTCATCCCTTTTAGCTGTCAAATAATGAACTCAGCCTCAGTGCAAACTGTATTTATTTATTTAAATTTGTGTGTGAGTTTGAAGACAAACAGAATATTTGTACTTCAGTGCCTTTGTTTTTGGAAGCATTAGAGATCAAACCCAGGACTGGGCATGCATTCTACCACTGAGCTGAATCCTCAGCCCTTTTAGTGACCTTTTTGATGATGTTGTTGTTAGATGCTATTGAGTCAGATCTGATTCACAGAGACCCTATGTACAACAAAATGAAACACTCCCTGACACAGTACCATGCCCAGTACTGTGTCAATGCTTCTTGGCTACTTATATGGTTTTCAACTTAGTATCATTGCAGGAGTGGGTTACCAAGTCCTGCAGCTCCTAGTATTCCCAGGCAGTCTCCTATCCAAGGACTAACCAGGCCAACCCTCCTTAGCTTCCAAGATCAGGCAGGACCGGATGCCAGGGTGCCATGGCTGCATACAACTTTGTTCCTAGAGAAGCTCATATATAAGAGTTAGATTTGAAATATGGGCTAAAAATATTTTTATTGCTGGATATCCATTTTTGGAGGCAGAAGATTTCATGCTCAGGAAGAGGCTTGAAATTAACAGCCTGATGATACACTCCAGGGACCTATTGCTGAGATCACTGACATTGCCTCCCCAACTCTGGCATGTCTAGTTCTTCAGGTGGGAGTGCTCCAGCCATGGCAGAGCAAAGACAGATGCCTTCTGTCTTTGAGGGCTTTGCCATAGTGCTAGTGGAAGACCCAGAGGCAGAACCCTTTTTCCAGGCAGCTGCAAAATTACCTCAATAAATGAGATTTTCAAATGACGTAGGAACAACTTTATTGGCAAATCAGACTTATTTCCACTTTTTAAAAGAACCTATTAAAATAAGTATGACAGATTATTATATAATTTTTTCCCATTAGTATTGATTTGCCAACATCTCTTATAAAGGTAGATGACTTGGGAGTTCTTATTTTAGTTTGGTTTGCTTATGTGAGGGAGATCTAAGCTCTATAAGGTTTAAGTTATTGTTACTTTGGGGTTTGTTACTTCCATGTGAACCTAAATGTAACACATACAGTGAAGAGACCAAGTTCAAAGATTTTGGAAGTGAATCATTGTCAAGTTATATAGGCTTTGGCTATAAGAATTAACAGGAAATGCCTGTTTATATATATTGAAAAGTTTTATATTGTACAAAAATCTATTCCCTGCACTTTTCATCAGTTGTCTTTAATCCTGCCTTAATGTTATACCAAACAGAACTGGTTTTACTCTTCTCCCTTGTGACATTTGAAAGCAGCTGCTGTGGCCCCAAGTTACTTCTTCAAAGGCCATGTGTCTGTGTCCCCTGGTATGTGAAAGTCACTCTATATAAACAATTCTTTGCACCTCCCTCCTCCGAGCATGCTTCAGTTGGTCCATTTTGCTCTTCAAGTGTGAGATCCTGAGTGGACATGGGGTACAGGTGGGGGGCACTCTATGCTACCAGCTTCCATCACTTCATTATCTTTACTAGCAGCTACGTCACATTTTTCCTCCTCATGGAACTTTGATTAGAACATATGTCTTTTTTACTCAAGTTGCCATTAAAGCCACATCCTCCCCAGTATCTACTCATGTCATTTTGATATTTTCAAGTGTATGTATGCAGCCTCACACAGCTAGCCCTGTTGAATTTTGCTTGAGATTTATCTCACCACTTCAGCCCATCAGTACTGTGGAAAATCTAATTCTGTGACTCCTATAGTTTGGATGCTGTTGTCCCCCAAAGGTCTATGTGTTAAATGCTTGGTCCCCAGGCTGGTGCCATTAGAAAGTGGTGGAATCTTTAGGAGGAAGCGTCTAATGGGAGATCCTTGTTACTGTGGGCATGCCCTTGAAGGGGATTGTGGAGCCCAGTCTCTTTTCCTTTTTCTTTTGCTTCCTGGCCATGAGGTAGCAGTTTGCTCTGCCAAATACTCCCCATCATTGCCATACATCCCCCCCACAGAGTCCCAAAGGAAAGGGTCCACCCAATCTTAGATTTTTGTTGGGTGCTGTCTAGTTGGGTCTGACTCATAACAACCCTAAGTACAGCAGAATGAAACACTACCATTCACAGTGTCATGCACATCATCATTTTATGTTTGAGCCTATTGTTGTAGCCACTGTTTCTTCTCATTCTGAGTCATGCCATATCATCAAATGGAGGTCCCAGGGGCTTTACTCCATTCTCATCATTAAGGTCAACTCTACTTTGAAGAGACAATTCTTCCCCAGTCATTTCTTGAATGCTTTCCAGTCTTGGGGGCTCATTTTATGGCATTATATTTGACAGTACTTCTCTGCTATTCATAGGGTTTACAATGGCTAACTGATTTGGGAGTGGGCTCCCGAGTTCTTCTCAGTAGTCTATCTTAGACTGGAAGCTCAGCTGAAACTTGTCCAACATGGGTGGCCCTGCTGGTATCAGAGATACCAGTGGCACAGCTTTCAGCATCACAGCAACATGCAAGCCCCCACAGCATGACAAGCTGAAAGACACATAAGGAAAATCTTAGACTGGAATCACCAAAATCATAACCCAAGATAAACCTTTTCTCTTTTCTCTTTGCAATTATCTTAGGTATTTCATTATAGTAACGTGAAGCTGACTAATATGGTCACCCATTGCATTCCCCCTCTTTAAGCCTTGTGTAGATTGCAGTTTTGATAAGTCTGGTCTTTGTTTCTTCATCTAAATTTCTCATGAAGATATTGGACAGGCACCTGGTCCCTAGAAAACGACCTTCCTCCATATTGTCCCTTTTCAATCTATTCATTGGAATTTGGGGGAAGATAAGCTATAGCAAATTATCATTTTCATGATTGTGTTCAGGATTTCTTAGTCCAAGAAAAAGAAAGCTTAAAGGTTTTGAAGTCCATCATTTGGTCACTCCGTGCTGTTTGAAGTCAGTGAGTTTCCAGCTTGTGTTCTTCTGAAGGTGGACATAGCTCATTGTTGTCAAAACCATGACATGTCAAACTCAAGTTGAGTCACTTTTGCTTATGATAATGAGATTAAGTCGGGGAACTGAGTCATATGCCCAAATCCTGCAAGAGACATTGGAACACACAAAGAGAAGATGTTCACTTATGCTTATTCTTTTAATGACATTCTTTCAGAACTGAACCAGTGATCACATGAATGTATATACGTTTTTGCATCTTCTTTTATAAGCCACTTATTTGGATCCTCATTTCAATTTTGGGTTCCCACTAAGCCCAAGAACATGTAGCCATGTTTTGAAGAGTATGTAATTTCAATTTTATACAAGTCATCATAAGCTTTTAGGAGACCTTTTCACCCTTTCTAGCTAGATAGGTCAGCTGTGAAGTTTTGTTCCCTTTAGGACATATTCTTAAAGAAAAACAATGCCTTTTCAAAGACACTTATTGTATTCAATGAGTCTTATCTTCTAAAATATTAAAACTGTTAAACTTTCTTATTTTCCACAGGAAATTTATTTCCATGCACCCAAAGAGATTCCAAATTGGCGTGAGTAAAACCAATGGCTGGATGATAGCATCACCTTCTGCACTGGCTCTTAGTAACACTCAAACAAAGAAAAGGCAAATGGAAAATTCTAGACTGAAACCTAGTAGTCTGATAAGATCACATTTTGGTTTTGTGCTCCCAGAAAACCAATAAAGTCTTTATATATCTAGAGACTCATCTTCTGATTACATTCTAAATCTGGGGAAAGTGGATAGGAAATTCTCCAGTTTGTTATTTCAGGTCCAGACCAGGTATGATCCCAGACCAACCAAGACTTTGCCAGACATGAAAGTATTAGTTCAGGCTGTCTTTGTTTGTTTTCGATACTTGGGGGTTGAACCCAGGGCTTCACACATGCTAGGCAACTGCTCTACCACTGAGCTGCACCACTATCCCCTTTTAATTTTTTATTTTGAGACAGAATCTCACTAACTTATACAGGCTGACTCTGGCCTCAAACCCCTAGTCCTCCTGCCTCAGCCTCCCAAGTAGCTGGGATTACAGGCATGTGCTGTTGTGCTGAGTTGGGCTTTCTTTTGTGTAAAACTCTGTCAAGATCTTCTTGGCACCTATGGAGCCTGTGTTCTCCCCACAACAATCAGGTGAGGCTCTATGGTACATTATGCCTTCCATGCCAGTCAGAGGCTGTTTTACATTCTTAATTTTTGTTAAACTCTTACATGTCAGGCACATTAGATTTACCACCATGATCACATTTAACAAAAACTGTTTGAGGTAATCATAGCACACTATCAACAATATGCTATAGGTGCAGGATGTGGAGATCATATTGCTGATCGGCATTCTTAAAGTCACACAATTAGGAGCAGATGAGCTAGGATTTGGACCCAGATCTTCTTGACCTCAAACCCCAGTTATTTTCACTATGTGTGATCCTTCAACTTGCTCTGAGCAGCAGCACTCTTCCATCTCAACTTTGCTCATGGAACCTGGAAGTAAATGAGGGGGTCACAGCAACCTTAAGAAGGAGACAGCCTGAAACAACTGTCTGGTTCTGCTTGGCATTTCTTTCTAATTCATACCTACATTCCTGCTTCTGAATTCCCTCACATAATTTGAAAACTGTTAAGTCTGTCATTTCTGAGAGCTGACCTTAACCTGACCCAGGGACTGAGCCCACTAATGTGAAGGGATTTGGATCCACTCCAAGAGAATCTTGTCAAACTTTTTCTGGCTTGTAAACCATTTGCAATTATGTGTGTCCACTGGCTTGGTTAGAAGCAAATGATTCCACTTGCTTAGAGAATGCCAAGACCGAGGCAAATTGGCACCTATATGTTACTTGAGTTGAATGTTCAAGTAGAAGCATTGTATTAATTCCCACATTCTCATGGTGTGTATGTATCTTGTACTAAAGAACAAAGAGTTTTTTCTTACAGAACCATAACAGTCATTAATTATGGCACTTGGACTCCAGGAAGAAAAACAATAAAGCTGTGATGGCAAAGTTAGTATCTCCAACAGGATTATTTCAACCAGACGGTTCCACCTACAAGGAGACAATTCACATCCAGTCTTCCTGCCTTCAACTCAGGTTTCCAGCCTGTCAGATTTGTTCTGGCCTGTGATTATTTTTCTTTCCTTGTCAAAATCCATTTTAAATGCTAACTAGAGTGATTATGGATTCTCAAAAGCATCTCTTATAGGAATATCCCAAGAATTTCATGGAAAGAGGCTTTGTTACTGGTTACATTCAAATGATTTCAAAATGCAAAGCAGAAAATATGAAAAACAAGTCTAAGGTGAGTTTTGCTTACAGATCCTCCAGGTAAATCCAATAAAATACTCAGCTGTGAGAAGATAGTAGACTAACTTTTCCATATCCAGACTGGAAATATGAATAAATGCAAATGTAGGAACCATGTTAGTTCTCTAGAACTGTGCAAAGTAACAGAAATTGAATCATGTAAACAACTGAAACTTACTGTGTCACAGTTGTGGGGTCTGAAAGTCCTAAATCAAGAGTTGTCAGGGTTGATTCCTCCTAAGGGCTATTGGGAAGAATTTCTTTCTCCCTGGCTTGTCCATGGTCATCTCTCCCTTTGTTTTCATATAATCTCCCCTTTCTTGGTATATCTTTGTGTCCAAATTTCCTCTTTTTATAAGTACCCTAGCCATATTGAATTAGAGTTCACTCTAATAACTCCCCCCGCCCCATGTGTCTGTCAGCTTGTGGTGCTGTGGGCACTTGTGTGTTGCTGGGATGCTGAAAGCTATGCCACCAGTATTTCAGATACCAGCAGGGCCACCCATGATGGATAAGTTTCAGCTGAGCTTCCAGACCAAGACAGACTAGGGAGAAGGACCCGACATCCCACTCCTGAAACAATTAGCCATTGAAAACCCTATGAGTAGCAGAGAAGCACTATCAAATATTGTGCCAGAAAATGAGTCCCCCAGACTGGAAGGCATTCAAAAAACAATTGGGGAAGAGTTGCCTCCTCAAAGTAGAGTTGATTTTAATTATAAGAGTGGAGTAAAGTCCCTGGGACCTCCTTTTGCTGATGTAGCATGGCTTAACATGAGAAGAAACACAGTGGCTACAATAATGGGCTCAAACATAAAAAAATCATGTGCATGACATAGTGGTAGGTAGTGTTTTATTCTATTGTACATAGGATTGCTATGAGTTGGATCCAACTCAACAGCACCTAACAACTAATAACCTCACTTTAACTTGAATACTTTTGTGAAGACTCTGTCTCCAAATAAGGCCACTTTCTGAGGTATGGGTTATTTGGATTTCATTTGAGGGGCACAGTTTCAACCCATGTCAACATTGCATATCACCTTATAATTACAACTCCTTTGTAATTTTGTTGGCATTTTTACTTTCTTTTTACTTGCTTAGGTTTATGACAAATTCATGTCTTTTTTTCTTCTTTCAAAAACTCTCCAATTAATCAATTCCATCATTTTAAAATCACTTACACATTCATTTTATTATTGATATCTCTATGAATTTATTAGTTTTTACCAGCTCTTCATAATAAAAACATGTGAACCTATGAACTGACTTCTGATTACTATTGAGGTGAGAAAGGACATGGTCACAACATGAGTGTGAGACTACTTGAGTTCAAATGTTACCACTGCTCCTAATCACAAAGGACTATTGTAAAAATTAATTAATATTATATGAACAGTTTCTGGTACATAATCAGTATTCAATAATTAATTTATCAGGAATAATAGTAGTAGTACAAAAACTAGTTATATAAACTTGGGTGTATTATAAGCCTTTCTGAACCCACATTTTCTCACGTGTAAAACTTACAGCACTGCTGTGTGTACTTGGGATGCATTAGTGAACAAAAGCGAAGAAGATTGCTGCTCCCAGCAATATATCAAAAGAAGACAGATGTGAACAGTAAAAACGATGAATGAAGAAATCAGGTAGCAGGTAAATAGTGATGCAGGCTATGAAGGATAAGAGAAATCAGGGGTGACTGATGGGGAGGGGAATTGCATGTACAGCTGTGGTTGAAGGTTTTGGAGGGCTTTTCAAAAAGAACTGAGGTGGTGGTGAAGAAGTACCAGGAGCATGTAAAAAGAAATTGTGTTGTTAACAACCCTTATCTACCCCATATTCCCTGTTAGCTCTCAGAAACAAGGAGAGCTATCTGATTTAAGTATAGGAACAGTGTACAAGCTGAGAGTATTTTTTCCAGATGAATATTTCCAGTTGATTTTGTTATTGGGAACACTCACTTTTTGCCCCCACTATGCTAAATAATACTTCAAAGATGAGAATTTTATTCTCACAAGTAGACCTGTATTGCGAAACTGGCACTCAATTTTTATTATTATATGTTTTATTTTATCAACCTAAAATTCTTTAGAAATTTGTTTTCCCTTTTACTATATAAGTACCTGTATGATATCCTTGATTGTAACTTTAATGTAACTCAAGTACTTCCTATCCGTGCAGTGATAGAAAGAGGTGAAGTCAAAAGAATATTGTAAACAACATTCATAGCAGCTTTATTCACCATAGCCAAAAGGAAGAGACAATGCATGTCCAACAACAGATGAGTGAATAAATAATGTAGCACATACAGTTGATTCTCATTATCCATGGTAGTTTGTGCTAGAGTCATTGAAAACAATGTAGTAGTCAATATTGAATCACTCTTAGTAGGTGAAATAAAGAATTAAGTTCCTATGAGCTTCTACTCACAATATTTTCATCAGTTAATATCTTACTTTGTTTGTATGTGTTTCTGTTTAAAGATATCTTATTTAATACATATTGTTAATTCCTCAATATTGAACTCACAGACAATAACACTATACCTTATGCTTGGATAAAGCTTCCTTAACACATGTATTTTCTCTATGAGGCACATTACAGCTTCTTTGTACTTAGGAATCCAAGACAACCTTCTCCACTATGCTTTTAGGGGCCATAATAAGCAGGGAAATCACCAGCAAAAAGCACCTCAGAATGTGAAATGTCTCCAAATAGATCACACAGATTTCAGTGTGAAAGCTGAAATATGAAAACAGAGCGTTGCTTTGCTCAGCATCAGCTGAGAATATGAGTGTTAGGTGATTCAAATATTTTGCTACTTGTATGTGTCTTTGGATGACCATGAAAGTCCTGTGAGTATTGATTTTGGTGTTATGAATAAATTTTATCAAGTAAGCAAATGCAAAAACATGGAATCTGTGAAGAATGAAGATTAACAGAACATATAATGGAATAGTATGCAGCCTATACTTCTATAAAAAGGAATGATACTGCTATTACATGGTTGTTGTTGTTGTTGTTGTTGTTGTTGGGTGCCATCAAGTCGTGTCTGACTCATAGCGACCCTCACAGTGTTTTCAATGGCAGATTATTTTCGGGATTGCCTTGGGAGTGGGTTGCCATATCCTTGCTATTACATGGATGGACCTTAAAAACATTATTGTAAGCAAGATAAGCCAGACACAAAAGGACAGATATGGTGTAATTTCACTTACAAGGAATTTCTATAATAGACAACTTTCTGGAAACAGAAAGTAGATAGGTTCCTGGGGAGTAAGGTGTGTGGTGGCTATGGGAATTATTGTACAGCAGATACAGAGTTTCTGTTTGGGGGTGCTGAAAGAGTTCTGGAAATAGTGGTGGTGATTGCATGACATTGTGAATGGTTATAATAGCTAATTTTAATTATATATATTTTATACAATCAAAAGATTGTGGAAAGTGAATTAAGAAGGACATTGATGGACCAGAAGTGTTGTTTTATGTCTGTAATCCCAGCACTTAGAAGCCTGAGGCAGGAGGATTGTGAGTTTGAGGCTACCCTGGGCTACACAGCAAGACCCCGTCTCAAAAATTCAAAAAGAGAATAAAATAAAAGGACATGGTAACAAGTTGACTTTGAGAGGGCTAAAAAGGAGAGAAGGTAAAACCATAATATAGCTTTAGTTCTTAGTAGAAATAAGTAATAGATTTCAAATAATGTTTTATTTGTTGTTAGTTGCTGTTGAGCTGGGTCTGACTCATAGAGACCCTATGTACAACAGAGCGAAACACTCTCTGACTCTGTGCCACGCCCAGCACTATGTCAAATCTTCTCTGCTATTCATAGTGTTTTTGATGGCTGATTGTTTCAGGATTGCTTCTGAAGTGGACAACCAGCTCCATCTCCCATTTTTTGCAGTCTTGGGGATTGAACCCAGGACCTCAGAGTATGCAGAGCAAAATTCGACCAACTGAGCTAAACCCCAACCCAACATTTTATTAGTATCATTATAATTTTTTACTCTCTTATCTGACTTTGGAGCTCATTACACTCATTTTAATGCTCATTAAGCATTAAAAGGGCTGGGATTTAGCTCAGTTGGTAGAGCGCTGCGCTGCAGTCTCTGAGGTCCCAAGTTCAATTCCCAGCACCGCCAAAATGGGAGAAGGACCTGGCAATCCACTCCCAAGGCAATCCCGAAACAGTCAGCCATTGAAAACCCTATGAGGGTCGCTATGAGTCGGATACCAACTCGACGGCACCTAACAACAACAAGCATTAAAATGCCATACATCCCACCACCATCCTATATGTCATTGGGAGAGGTCTTACTAGTTTCTCTGTCTTAGAAAAGATGCAACAAATGCCAGTTGAATTCTCCACACAGGGACACATATTTAAGTGGAAAAGATGAGATTTTTATGGTCTAATTAATGAGTTGTTAATAAAGCTGAGGAAGCAATTTACCTCTATTAACTCATCCTGCCAGCTCCCTGACTTTCTACACATGATTACCTCCCCAAAAGGCTCCTCACTTGTATATTGATTCAGTCCCCTGCATAAGTTCTAACTACTCTGTTACTTTCTCAAGGGGGAAAAGCAAATCAATTCCAAGAGGCTGGAAGATGTTCAGCTTTATCTAAAAGTGATCAATGGCAATAATTTTCATCTTTGTTATTCTCTTGTTCCAAAAGGCTGAGCTTCAAAAAGTTTTGCAGAAAAGAAACAGCTGGTGGAGAGAAACATAAGGTAATTGTACCTCAAGGGCAGGAGCTCAGAAGAGTTTCATGGATCACTCAAGGGCAAGTTCAGAATGCAACTTGGAAGATACTCTATATGTGATCAAGAAGAAAGATTTACAAAGAAACTGATGGAAGTAGGCTTTTGACTATCTTTCATGTAATACACATATTTGGAAACTGAGATTTGGTCAAGAGTCTTCAATGAAAACAATGATATATTTTCTGTGCATTTGTTCAGCAGCCTGGTCATTGCCTTGTAATCTCAGGAAATTAGTGGTCTGATTATATTTTTTATATTACCAAAAGTATGGAGTAGGGTATCTGGGGAAAGAAGATTCCACATGATGAACAATTATATTTAGGTATATACTTTGTTGTTGTTGTTAGGTGCCATTGAGTCAGACCCAACTCATAGAGACCCTAAGTACAGCAGAGCAAAACACTACCCAACATTGTGCCATGCACATGAACTTTTTATGTTTGAGCCCATTGTTGCAGTCACTATGTTTCTTCTCATATTGAATCATGTCCAATCAGCGAAAGGAGGTCCCAGGGGCTTTATTCCATTCCCATCATTAAGGTCAACTCCACTTTGAGGCAGCAACTCTTCCCCAGTGGTGGTTTCTTGAATGCCTCTCAACCTGGAGGACTCATTTTCCAGCACCATATTTGACAGTACTTCTCTGTTATTCATAGGGTTTTCAATGGCTAATTGCTTTGGGAGTGAGATGCCACGTCCTCCTCCTTAGTCTATCTTAGTCCAGAAGCTCAGGTGAAATCTGTCCACCATGGATTGCCCTGCTGGTGTCTGAAATACTGGTGGCATAGCTTTCAGCATCACAGCAACATGCAAGCCCCTCACAGTACAACATGCTGACAGACATATTGGGGAGGTATACATTTAATTAAACATATATTGAGGTATACACTTAGATAATTATAATGGACTGGATGTGTGTGTTCCTCCAACAAATTTATATGTAGAAGTCCTAACCCCAATGTAATGGGATGAGAAGGTTGAGCCTTTGGGAGGAAATTAGTTCATGAGAATAGAGGCCTTGATTAATAGGATTAGTGTCCTATAAAAGAGACCCCAGACAGCTTTCTCATTGTCTTTGTGCCATGTGAGGATACAATGAGATGACAGCAATCTGTAACCCAGAAAAGGGCTCACAAGAGCTTAGCCATGCTGGTATTCTAAGGCTTCCAACCTTAGAACTTTGAGAAATTTAAATGTTTATAAGCTACCTGACATATGGTACTTTGTTATAGCAGCCTGGACTGATTAAGACAGCATTGAAATAAAAATCCTCAGCTCTCAATCCAAATCAGAAAAAAATAAAATATTAAACAAGCAAATTGAGAACTTATAATTATGAAATGAAGGGCTAACTCTCACATGTCAGTCTCTTGTGGCACTTGCTTGATTTAAACCTCTTGCTATAGACAAAGGCTGGTTTGCTCTACCACTGTTGTAAGTTGGACAGCATTGGAGAATTTTTGTATCAGAAGTATGGAATCAGAGCACCTTATTACACATTCAGAAATACAAATTTCTAGCTGGGCATTGTGGCACATGCCTGTTATCCCAGCAACTTGGGAGGCTGAGGCAGGACAATCGCAAGTTCAAGGCCAGAGGCAGCCTGAATAACTTAGTGAGACCCTGTCTCAACATAAAAAAACAAAAAAGGGGCTGGGGTGCAGCTCAGCTCAGTGATAGAGCACTTGCCTATCATACATGAGGCCTGGGACTAAACCCTCCAGTATTGCAAAAAGAGAGAGAGAGGAGAGAAGGCGGGGGGGGAGGGAAGGAAGGAAGAAAGGAATTTTGAATTGAATTGTATCATGTTAGACTGTCATGGTTTGAATAGTAAATGTCCCTCTAAGGTCATGTGCTTTAACATTTGGTCCTCAGCTGGTGGCACTGTTAGTGGAGGTCACGGAACTTTGGGAAGTGTTGACTCAGCTTTATGGAAGTGATCACTGGAGATAGGCCATTGGAGAATTTTTACTCAGATTTGTGGTTCCAGGAAGCTCTCTGCCTCCTACCCGGGATACCATAAGGTCATCCAACACAGACCCTGCCCCCACTGCCATGCCTGTCCTGCTGCCATTATGGACTGATCCTCTAATTGTGAGCTCCCACTAAATCTTTTCTTCTCCATAAGTTTGTTTGGGTTGGTTTTTCTGCTACAGCAACAACAGCTGACTTGAAACTGGGCTGACCAAAATTTTGGGAGTTGAGTACAATTTGGGAGTTGAGTACAGTTTACCACATGTGTTCATCACTGTCCTTCCATGATTACCACTTCCTTCCCCAAACAGGCCCTATTTGCAGCAGCTTTAAACTGGTCACATTTTCCCTCTTCAAATGGCACATTTTTCAAATCCTTCTGTTTTCTTCTTTTTATCATAAATCTGGCTAAAAGCAGTCAATAATAACCAACATAACCGCTCCAATGTTATCCTGCCCTTGTCATATTTCCTCTGTCAAGTTAATTAGCCCATGACTTTTAAATTCAGCTTCACTCAAATCATTAGGACAGGGGCAGAAGACAGACAAACTCTTTGCTAGAATGTAACACAAATCACCTCTAGTACAGGTCACAATAGAGTCCTCATTCTCCTCTGAACCATGTCTATATTCCTATCAGCAGCAATCAGAACTGCCCCTCAAGCTCTGCCTACAGCATTCCAGGGCTTCTCTTGCCTATACCTCCAAACTCTTCTGTACTCCTCCCACAATTTCCAACAGCCTAAGAACCACATGGTAAGGTTTCTGCACAAGTGCAACCTTACTCTCAGTATCAATTTTCTGTTTGTCAGCTCATTTGTCACTGTGGCAGAGAAGCTGACCAAAACAAACCTATAGGAGGAAAGATTTATTGGGGGCTTACAGTTACAAGACCTTAGTCCATAGAAGCAGGAAGGCATAGCAGCAGTGGGTGCATGGTAGCAGGCAGGCATCAGACAACCTCACATCATGGCATATCAGGAGCAGAGCAGAGAGAGGGCAAGCTGGAACCACAAGACTGAGTATAACCTCCAAAGGTTCACCTCCAATGACCTACTTCCACACAGCCAGGTCCTGCATCCTAGGTTCCATAACCTCCTGGGACAGCACCACTAGTTGGAGACCAAACATTCAAACACATGAACATTGGAGGACACTTTAGATCCAAACCATAAACGGTGTTAAAAGAAAAAAATTAGACAAATTTAAGAGAGTTTGGGCAAAAGATGACTCATGAATCAGGTAGCACCCAGAACCAGAAGACATTGAGAGAGCTCCATGCTGCAATGTGGGAAGTGAGTAATATAGAAAAGAGGAAATAAAGTAAAGAAACAGCTTGATTGCTTACAGCTAGGCATTTGTCTTGTTTGGAAGTGGTATCATCGACTGGCTGTCTTTGGCTAAAGCTCTGCTGCTTGTGATTGGCTGAGGTCTAGCTATTTGTTATAAAAATTATGCTGCAAAGTTAGGTTTTGGTTCAAGTATGTAGTAAGTTAGGTGGCAGTTCCTTATGTAGGAACTTAGAGTAGAGAAATAGACTTAGGCCAGTGGCCTCCTGCTTATTTAACAACAGATAGGCTTTGCTACTTGAGAGTCCTACGAACAGGCACAGACATCTGTCAACAAGATATGGTTTGCTTTTGATTACCATTGAGAGGTGGACATCTTTCTTGAGAGGGAAATTCTTTGTTGAATCTTGTAAGCATGCTGTGTATGAGCATTAACATATGTGGTAGTATCTTGTCCAATTACTAACCTTCTATAGAAGCTTCACAAGCTAGGTAGAAATAAGTGGTGCTCATCATTCCATGTGCCACCAAGACCAAAAGTGCTTTTCTTGGAGAAGATGAAAACATCAAGAATGTCTCTGCTCAAGCTTGTGAAAGGTAGTCCAGTTTCCTGGGAGAGGAAGGAGTAACTAACAAGAAAAAGAGTATGGAAAACATTCAGAAGAAGGGAAATCACATCAATGAGGAAGAATATGATACCTGCAGGACACTGAAGACCCTCCCTGTTGATCACACCTCCAGGGCTCTGCCTTCAAAGATGATTGAGACCTTCAAGGGGAAAGCTGGTGCCCCAATGAGATGGGTGTCAGGAAGAGGTAGGGAGGACTTCTACCATGCATGACAGAGGAAGCACAGGGGAGTCAGGGATTCTGATGACCTGTGATGGATAGCTTCAGATAGCCTGACTTGTCCAGTCAAGGAACCCAAGAGTACACTAGACTCAAGTTCCCCCTTTCATGTATGATTAACATGGGTCTGGAGCAGTCATGTGAGCCAAACTGGATTAAACCTTTAATAAGTGCTAACTCTACTCAACAACACTGCTTTGGTTTAACCATGCCATTGATGGAAGAGGTTTTTTTAAGGGTTACATGCATATGGGGAGGAATAACACATTTTCTCTGCAAAGTATTCCTTGAGCATATGAGAATCACAGCTTACATTTGTGAGGAATTTACATGTGTCAGTGTTTTAAGTACATTTACACTTATTATTTCATCTTCATAAAAACCTGTGGGGAGGTTACTGCTATTATCCCCCTTCTACAAATGTGGAAACTAGAGCACAGACCAGGAGGTAGGCATCGAAAACATTGATTTGGGGCATCATTTTGAATATTTTAAAAGGATTCTTGCAGCATGCAGAAATTAAGTTCTTTTCAAAGCACTTGATTACCCCAAGAAAATTACATTTTTGAGGGACCATGGAGACCAATTATCATGACCATAAAAGTCATTTTTTATGGTAAAAGAATCACATTTAAACATATTAAGAGGCAGCACAGCTTACTCAGTAGCTATATTTTTTCCTGCTTTCCTTTTCTCAGCCTGACTTCACTTTCGTATTTTAGATTACATACTAATTGTGCACTGGGGATTTCAAGCCATAAAATGGAATAATAAGAATGAATTATCAACCAAAGTTTCTTCTAAAAAATGTTACTAATTACTAAATAGTGACATTTCTTTAAAAATTATTCAAGTCAAATACTTTGAAATAAAAGAAGAGAGGATTTCTACTTTAATGTTATCTTTGTAGTGATGTGCATGATTTTTTAAGGCAATATAATACAACAATCTCTTCCCTAACCACTTCCTGCTCCTATCTGAGGAAGTAGGCAGACAAATGTCAGCAGTACAAATTCTGAAGAACAGACTGGAATGGCAGATGAGCATTTTTTAAAATTGAATTAGTCAGGGTTCTCCAGAGAAACAGAATCAATAGTATAGGTAGATAAATATACATACATATGTTTATAATATACCATATTATGCACAATAAATATATTTCTTATAAGTAATTGGTTCATATTATTATTATTATGTTGTTGTTGTTAGGTGCTGTCAAGTCCGACTCACAGCAACCCTATGTATAGCAGATTAAAACACTTTCCAATTCTGTGCCAGGCACACAATCTTATTTATGTTTAAGCCCATTGTTGCAGACACTGTGTCAATCCATCTGGTGGAGGGTTTTCCTTTTTTTTGTTGAACTGCCACTCTCCCAAACATGATGGCTTTCTCCAGGGATTGATCTCTCCTCAATACATGTCCGAAATATGTAAGACTCAGTCTGGCCATTCTTGCTTCCAAGGAGCACTCTGGTTGTACTTCTTCTAGGAAAGATCTATTGGTTCTTTTGGCAGTCCATGGTATATTCAATAGATATCTCCAGCACCATAATTCAACAGCATCAATTCTTTTCCTGTATCCCTTGTTCAATGTCCAGCTTTCACAACCATATGATGTGACTGAAAATACCATGGCATGAGTCAGATGCACCTTTGTCTTCAATGTGATATCTTTGCTTTTCAATACTCTAAAGAGATATTTTGCCATAGCTTTTCCTAGAGCAATGCCTCTTTTGATTTCTTGACTGCTGCTTTCACAGGTATTGATTATAGAGCCAAGCAAAGCAAAATCTCAGACAACCTCAATCTTTTCTCCATTTATTGTGAAGTTGCATACTGACCCAGTTATAAGGATTTTAGTTTTGTTGATGTTTAGTCACAACCCCTACTGAAGGCTATGATCTTTGATCTTCATCAGTAAATGTTTTTTTAAGTCCTCTTCACTTTCAGCAAGCAGAGTTGTATCTCTGCATAATGCAGGTTGTTAATGAGTCTTCCTCCAATCTTGATGCCACGTTCTTCCTCATAAAGTTCAGCTTCTTAGATTATGTCATTATTTATTATCATTTATTATTTATTATTATAGAGGTCAAGAAATCCCCAAATCTGCAGGTTGCAAGCTGGAAACCCAGGGAAGCCAATGGTATAGGTTAAGTCTGAAGGCCTGAGAAGGAGCAGAGTCACCTATGTAAGCTCCAATTAGAGTCCAAGCCCAAAGGAAGAGGAAACTGATGCCCCATCTTGGAGATAATCAGGCAGCAAAAGCAAATTCTCCTTTATTTAGCTTTTTGTTTTATTCAGGTCTTCAATAGATTGGATGAGGCCCATGTGCATTGAGGAAAGCTATGTGCCTTACTCAGTTTATCAATTCAAATGTTAATCTCATCAAAAATACCCTCAAGTAAACCCAGAATATTATCTAACTAAATATCTGTGTGTTAAATGGCCCAGTCAAGTTAACACATAAAACTAGACATCACACTATCCATCATCTCTCTATCCCTGCAGTAGACTTTAGTGACTCCAACGAACTTTTCCTCCCCATATTCACACACATTGTAGGGCCCTCTAAGATTGACTATCTTTATCTAGGTTTGGCCAATAAGACATTAGCAAGTGTGATGAACATAAAGATTTGATGTTCACTTGCACATTGGAGCTTGTACTCTTAGAACATTCCTTTGGGAAACTCAACCACCATGCTGTCAGGAAGCCCATGTAGCCACATGGAGACATGTATCCAGAGGAGAACTGAGACCTCTAGTTGAAAGTCCCAGCTCACTTCTTGACTTGCGGCCTGCACTAATGACCAGCCAGGTGAATGAGGTCATTTTGGGATCTTCCAGTCATTCTCAAGACCCACTTGATACCATATCACATGGAAGAACCTACCTGTCAACCCATAGAATCTTGAAAAATAATAAATTATTGTTTTAAGTCACTGAGTTTTAGAGTGTTTTATTAAAAATCAGTACATAACTGAAACAAGCCCTCTGAACTCTATTAATCCATCCACACTCTCCTTAACTTCCTTCTGGATTGCTGTCATGATCTTGGAAATAACAGTCTGTGTCCAACCACTCCATTGTATATGCCAAACTCTCACCAGACGGATCTTTTAAAAACCATCAATTGTTCTTTAGGACCTTTAAGATAAAGTCTAGTCTACTACACGGAACATAAAGATGATTATAACTTCACCCGTACTTATCTGTCCAGTTCAGTCTATTACTTGACTCTAATCCCCATATTTTAGGTTCCAGTTATACTGAACTGTGATCTTCTCCATCAAGGGCCAAGGTCTTTTAAACCATCTTCTTCATTTCTACCTTACCATGCTAATTCTTCTTATCCCTTCAGGACCCATCCCACATAAAGTTCTTTGGGATCCTTCAGTAATCTGATTACCTCCATCACAGCAGTTATCTACTACATGGC
This sequence comes from Pedetes capensis, assembly GCA_007922755.1. NCBI lineage: Eukaryota > Metazoa > Chordata > Mammalia > Rodentia > Pedetidae > Pedetes > Pedetes capensis. Next base: position 24,962 of record VMDO01023803.1, read on the forward strand.
CATTTTCTCCTTTCTTACCTCCATCCTCATTAGACTACAGACTCTTTGAGGATATGGAATAAATATTTCACTTCTGTATCCAACACTGGCCACATTGCTTGGCACCATATATGTACTCAGAATGTGTTTGCTAAATGAATATTGTCTACTCCTCTCTGCCATCATTCCAAGGTGACACTGTTTATTTTTACCTAGAACAGATGCAGAAACTGTTACTCAAAGAAAAATGATTTGACCAAGTGTGTTAGTCAGACTTTGCACCACTGTGACCAAATACCTGACATAAACAACTTGAAGGAGGAAGAATTTATTTTGGCTCATGGTTTCAGAAGGTTCAGTCCATGGTCAGGTGGCTCTGTGTTTCTGGCCCATTGTGAGTCAGAACATCATGGGAGCAGGAACATGTAGTAGAGGCAACTGTTCATCTCAAGAGAAACAGGAAGCAGAAAGAGCGAGAGTACTAGAAAGGACCAGGTAAGATATAGCCATCAAGGACATGGCCCCAGTGACACTGAGGTCCTCCAGCTAGGCTTTACTTCCCGATGTTTCCAGAACTGTTTTGTGCAGCCAGCTCAACACATGAGGCTTTCAGGGGTGGGGAGATATTTCATATCCAAACCATAACACCAAGGTCAATCTAGAATAATGTCAAACAGATCCCAGAAGGTCAAGTTAAGTCAGATTTCAAAGAGGAATACCAAGTTCCGAAAGTGGAGACTTCATTGATGACAAGGATTACACCATGATTAACTCCCACACATTGTCCTTGACTCATTTCCTGTTTTGCTTCCTCTGAAACCCATCACTTCATCCCACAGGTTAGATAATAGGGATTTTCTCATGTTCTATTTATTCTTTGCTTATCATCATATAATTATTGTCTATTTATTTGTTTTCCTGTTTTCATCCATCATTAGATTCAAATTGCTTGAATGAAAGAGCTGTATCTTAGTCATACCACAGATACAATATATGCTAAAGAAATATATGAATGAGTCAGGCATGCTGGTGCACCCTTGTAATCCCAGCAACTCGGGGTGTGGAGGCAGGAGGATCACAAGTTAAAGGCCAGAGGCAGTCTGTGTAACTTATTGAGACCTGGGTTCAATTTTTTAAAAAATTAAGAAATGGGCTTGGGGTGCAGCTCAGGGGCAGAACATTTGCAAGTATGTGTGAGACCCTGGGTTCAGTCCTCAGTACCAAAAGAAAGAAAGAAAGAAAGAAAGAAAGAAAGAAAGAAAGAAAGAAAGAACGAACTATATAAATGAATGAACCAAGAGAATGAGCCTCTGTGAAAGCAGGTTGAAATCAAATGGTATTAGGAAAGGAACAGAGTGAGTCCTGAGAACTGTTGCCTTGAACACAGGCTGATGTTGGTGCCTCCCTTTCATGATTCCTTTGTTTTCAGCATAGCTTAATAGCAAGAAGTTACATGAGTAATTCATCCCATGTATGGGTTCTCCCAGTGCAATTCCCAGATGTGACTTCAGGTCTTCCGTGTTCATTTCAGCTCTAGAATTATGATAATGGGACTCATTATATAAAATGGAGAGAAGCAAGATTCTTCTGGCTAAAGCAGGTGGCAGGATTTACACTTCCACTCATGGGCCCTTGTCCATCATTAACCCACTGCTTTCTCCCTTACCACTTTGTTGTTGTTGTTGTTGTTAGATGCCATTGAGTCTGATTTGTAGTGAGTTTTGAATGGTTGATTATTTCAGGATTGCTTCAGGAGTGGATTGCCACATCTATCTCCTGTTTTTGCAGGATTGAACCCTGGTCCTCAGGAAGTGTGAAGCAGCACTCAACAAACTGAGCTAAACCCTAGCCCCCTACCACTTTAGCAGCCCACAAAAGGTGCTTTATAGAAGCCTACTTTGCTAACTTTCTTATGATTTGAATCAAGTTTTGGGGGCAGCCCTTCCAGTCCATGTTTTTTCCAACAGACGCAAGCACTGGGGCTGATGAAGGGCATGAAGTACAGAGCAGGGAGCCTAAGAACTTCCTTGGCTAGATAAAATCGCCCCCATCTCATCCCCATGCCTGAGTCATTTGATGTACTCCCAGCTCTCCTTTCTCTGTGGTCACTAGCTTCATGCAAGTGTAGACAGAGCACCCTTCTCCAGTTGCACTGTCTCTTGCTTTCTTCCTCTGAGCTTCTCTCCTGGCCCTGCCTGTGGGAGCCCATGCAGCCAGCAGACCTAGAACCAAATTGGAGAAATCCTTGATCTACAGGGAACAGGAGCGGTGGATGAATACTGCTATTTTGGGTGACTTAGGTGAACAGTTCTAAGGTGAATTCAATAAATTCTCTCAGAAGATCCCATGGGGATTGAGCCCAGTCACCCATAGCAATGATGCCCCTAATGTGGGCTTCTGCATATTTACTGTTTCATAATTTCCAATTACCCAATCCTATTCCTTGGGGTCTAGTCAAGGCAGACACTTACACTTAAGCCACTGTCTTCCAGACAACCAAATTGATGTCCCTTATTTCTCTTCTTAACATTTATCTCTGTGTGTTTTACATTGTTTCCATTCTCTATAATACAAGCAGCACAAAAGCTGGGACTTTGTGTCTTTCAGTGACATATTTCCATTACATTGAACAATGCTTGCTACTTAATGGGTACTCAATAAATATATTTTTAATTGGTTTATTGGGTCTTTGGCTATATTTCCGATTCCCTGGTTATTGGGATGGATTTGAGTTGAACAAGTTCATGAAGAGATCTTGACGAAGACTGAGTTCAATGTGAATATAACACATGGCTTTGTGGGTTCCCACTCTCTCATCAGGACACTCAGTCTTTTGTAGACTTCAAGTCTTTCAGCACAGCAGGCAGTAGAGCACAAAATACCATCCACACCATACTCAGACATAGCTGCCTTGCGTCACCTTATGGCTATTCAATTGATGTCACAAAAGACAGGCTATTTGGGACCAGCTGCCCTGGGTCAAACTTGAGCCAATGAGAAGGAACCTATTGTATTAGTAAGAAGGCACAGCAGGTCCGGAGCTCCAGCCTCTTGCTGAAAGTGGCACTTGCTAAAGGTCACCATGCCTGGCCACATTGGGGTTGGTATCCACAACATGAGCTGGGAACAGAGATTTTTTTCTGACCATGGGTGATGGTCACTTGATTACCAAGAAGAATAGTGATAAGCTACAAATCTTGAGGTCCAAAGAGTTAAAAACCAGGACAGTGAAACCAAATGACAACACACCAGAATCACACACGTCATGGTAGAGGTGTTGCACCTGAGCATCTGCCCAGCCCACACTCTAGCTGATTGAATCTGGCTTTACACAACTGTCTGAATGGTAATAAGTAGGTGGAGTAGCCTGGCTTCAAGGACAGGTGTGGAACAGCTGCTATCACACAAGTTCAACGCACAACAAAGGAAATGAGCCAGGCTGATAGCCTGCAAAGGAACAGCAGATTTGGAATCCACAGGACAAATTGCTTGGAACTGTAAAATGTGTGGTGCCTATAATCGTATTAGGTCAGTAAATGCTATGAAGGCTTAACTCTGTGAATTGCATCTTTAATGCTTGGTTGAGAGAGACTTCTAGGCTAGCAGCAATGCTGCCTCTTTATAGCTAAAGACATTTAAAATTATTTAAAAAGAAATGTCTCCAAATTGCCTGGAAAGCCTGCTGAAAATGCAAATTCCAGGACATCATCCCAGTAAGTCCCCAAATAAATAGAGAATCTGCACTTTAGTTCAACCCCCCAGGCTATTCTGATACAGGCCATTCAGTTTGAGAAACATGGATTTCATATGTAGCCTGATTTTCTGGTGCAAGAGCTTTTGAAATTCATTGACACTAAGAGGCATACACCAATAAGCAACTCTATATTCCTGTATCCCCCAAACTCCAACACTTTTATCATGCAGCTACAGTAGCATGGTTTTACATTATACTCTTTATGATGAACATTTCACTTATATGGCATGAAAGAGAGTTGTTTGTTTCCATTTTTGTCAACTGAGAATGAAATATGTAACACTTCAGCTGCTTCTAGCCTTTCTAGAAAGCCCTGGAGATTATAAACACACCACACACACACACACACACACACTTACACAGATTAAAAATCCACTAAGAGATCTTTCCAGAAGGTTTTTGCATATTTTTAACTCAGTAAATCCCATAAAGGCAAGGATTACTTTCATGAGTCAGAGTCATGCCAGTGTGACAAGTAGAACAAACACATCAAAGGAGGCAAAATTCAAGAACTTCTACGGAATCCTGTGCTTTGTGTGTGCAAGAAGGAAACAGGAAGTAAAGGGACACAGAAAGGGCTCCATCATCGCCACTCAAAAATGTCACTTGCAGTGAGCATTTCAAAGTGAAGGACACAGGCCAGTTGCTTTGAAATCTCGTGCGCTTCACACCCTTCTCAAGTGGCAAGGGGTCTTTGGTGAGTTCCTCCCCCATCCTTTCTCCTGCCTTCCAGACCAGCCAGCCAGGAATCTCAGCTATGCAACAATTCTGATCATTGTTGTTGTTGTTGTTAGGTGCCGTTGAGTCAGTATCCGACTCATAGCGACCCTCATAAGGTTTTCAATTGCTAACTGTTTCGGGATTGCCTTGGGAGTGGATTGCCAGGCCCTTCCCCCATTTCTGTGGTGTTGGGAATTGAACTCAGGGCCTCAGTGACTGCAGCGCAGTGCTCTACCAATTGAGCTAAATCCCAGCCCATTCTGATCATAGTGGGACAGAAATAATATTATAGCAATAGAAATTTTGTTATAACAATCCTTTAGCCCAGAAGAATGCAGAGTGGAAGTCTATGTTTCCTTATATAAGAACATCTCCAATAAAATCCATTCTAGAAATGAGTTTCAGTATTCCTTTAAATGCATATACCAAGTTTATTCATTTTCTATTGAGGATACTTGAGTTGCTTCTAGGGTTTTGCTGCTATAAACAATATGACAACATTTCTTCCACATGTTATATCTATTGTTTAATGTTGTTGTTTTTAGGTGCCATTGAGTCGGGTCTGACTCATAGTAACCCTACATACAGCAGAATGAAACACTACCTGACACTGTTCCATGCACAAAATTTTTTTTTATGTTTGAGCTTATTGTTGCAGCCATTGTGTTTCTTCTCATTTTGAGTCATACCACAACAGCAAAAGGAAGTCTCATGGTCTTTACTCCATTTCTGTTATTTAGGACAACTCTTTTTGAGGAGGCAACTCTTCCCCAGCCATTTCTTGAATGCCTTCCACCCTTGGGGGCTCATTTTCTGGCACTATATTTAACACTGCTTCTCTGCTATTTATAGGGTTTTCCATGGCTAATTGTTTGGGGAACGGGCTGCTAGGCCCTTCTCCCTAGTTTGTCTAAGTCTGGAAGAAGCTCAGCTGAAACCTGTCCACCACTGGTGGCCCTGCTGGTATCTGAAATACTACTGGCATAGCTTTCAGCATTACAGCACACACAAGCCCCTACAACACAATAAGCTGACAGATACATGGGGAATTGATTTATATGAGATCTTTCATAGGTTCTGGACATAATTCCTTGTATTATGTGTGCTACAAAGATCTAATTTATGGATTGTCTTGATTATGGCATATTCTGCTGTTATTTGAGAATATCTTGGCTATGCTCGTTCCTTTTCTTTTTTATACATATTTTATAATCACCTTATAATATTCTTCAAAAAGAACTGTGGTGTAATTTTTGTTGGAGCTGTATTGAATTTACATATTTATTTGAACAAAATTAATATCTTTACAATATTGAATGTTTCTTCAGTGAGTATAACTTATTTCTTAATTTATTTATGCTTTTACACTACCTGTCAATAAAGTTCTACATGTACCTGCACAACAGTCTGGCACAGTTTTCATGGGATTTATCTTATAATGATCTTTAAAACATATTTTGACTGTAATAAATTCTATGTTTTAAAAATCACATTTCCAACAGTCTCTGCTTTTAGAAATGTGTTTTTTGCA
>VMDO01023804.1:0-30955 GCA_007922755.1 Pedetes capensis
GGAGGAGGAGGAGGAGGAGGAGGAGGAGAAGGAGAAGAATTATTTCTAGCTGGTAGTTAAAAATCAGTGGAGCACAGAAGGGCTAGTCATGAAAAGCAAGACCGTCCAGCCCCCGCCCCCCTCCAGGCCTGTTCCTCTGAGAAAACCACTCTTAACTCTCCCTGGTTGTAGGTTTTCTCATCTCTTACTCCTGACATCTATCATATTTACACTGCTGGGTTTTGAGGGATCATTTGGCTTCCTGCTAGGGAAGACTGGGGACTTTACCTCTGGATTCATTACCTCTGCTGTCTCTCTCCCCTTGAGGGATACAGCACCATTTTCTATTGTCGTTTGGTCCTTAAGTTTTTGTGTATGTCTTTGTCTTTTTCTTTCTCTTTCTTTCTTTCTTTCTTTCTTTCTTTCTTTTTCTTTTCTTTTTTAATATTCCAAACAAAAAGATAAAGATAAAATAACCATCTTCTACTCATTTAGGAGCTGAGGGTGACTAGTATGTGGATGTTCACATTTATAATCTGCCAAAACATTTCAGAGGAAAAAAAATTGACTCTTTTTCCGCATCAATGCCTTAGATAAATATATTAAGTTTGGTTGGACTGTGGTAGTAAGAGTCAAATCTTCACAGATTATTTTCTTCCCTAGAGCTTGAGAGAGGACCCTCCTGCATTATCACTGGGTAAGTATTTCTTTCATGGACTTTAAGTTCTTCCAGATAGGTAGACCTCAGATCAAAGGCAAAGGAGTCAGGGGCTTTTTGTTGTTTTGTTTTGTTGTTTGTTTGTTTGCAGTACTTAAGGGTTGAACCAAGGGCCTCACACATACTTTGCAAGTACTCTACCACCGTGCTACACCCAGGGACCATTTTTCATTTTTTATTTTGAGCCAAGGTCCCACAAATTATGCAGGCTGCTTCTGGCCTCCAACTCTCAATCCTCCTGCCTCTGCCTCTCAAGTAGCTGGAATTGCAGGCATGTGTCACTACACCTGGAGAAGGAGTCGTTTTTGATGGCTTTAAACTGTTTCTCCATTCATTCAACTAACACCAAAAACTGGGAGCTCATGATTCCAGTGTAAGGATTATTTTGGAATGATGAAAATATTTTGAAACTAGATGGAGGTGGTGGTCGCACAGCATCATGAATGATCTAAATGGCACTGAATTGTACACTTTAAAATAGTTAATTTTGTGTTGCAGACATTTCTCCTCGATTAAAAACAGAAGTGAGGGAAGCATCCCAGAGTCAAAGAGGTTGGAGGGACTTTCTATTGTGTCCGGTCTCTTAGACCTGCAGGTCATGTCTGACATATCAAAGTATCTGAAAATCCAGCCACAAAGTTCTCTAACTTCCTCTGCCCCTGGATTTGTAATATAACCTGTTCCCAGAACTTCTCATGGCAGCTGTTCACATTCTTGGGAAACCGTTTGGGGAAATATTTTTAAGGAAATTTGCATATTTATGTGGAGAAATGTTCATGACGATTTAGTGCACTGGGCAGTCACGAGGTGGTTAGTGCGGTGGGATCCCTTTGGGGTGAGCTACACCTAGACATTTTCATACCAGTGGCAGTGACCTGTTTCCTATTCTAACAAGTGGATTTGTTTCCCCTTTCATAATCTGTCTTTTCAATTTTTTCTGAAAGAGCATTATTCACGTGAAGCTATTTTGGAAAAGGAAAAGAAGCCACTCTCTACACACAGTTATCTTTATTTTCCATTTACATTGCACTTTCGCCATGTCCCACTTACAAAATTTCCTGATTGTTGTCCTTGCCTTGTAACAGACTTCATAAATGGGACCTGTATTGATTAGCTTAACGACAAGGTGAAATTTTGTGATGCGAACACAGCTTCAGACTCTGGGTCCTTGGGAAGGCGTTCCCCTTGGTGCTATCGTTCCCCGCACAGTGAGGTGAGCTCAGTTCTTCCGTTCTTACCGGTCACCATTCGTGGACAATCACCGAATTCGAATAAAACCAGGTCTTGTGCAGTACAGTCCATGTAAGGAGACATGTTGAAAGAGGCATGAGAAAGCAACAAAACTTAACTTAGAAGGAATTCTTACTTTGTCCCCTATCTAAAAACAACTAAAGAGGGGTAAATTTAAACCCAAGAATTTTATTTACGAAAGCCTCCTTTTTTCTTTTCTCTCTAGCCCACCCAGGGTTCCTGTCATAGTCTCCTACTGCTACTGTAACAATCAGTCACAAACTTAGTGGCTTGAACACACAAGTCTACTCCCGGACAGTTCTGGAGGCCAGACGTAAAAAATCAGCATCACTGATGAAAGTCTAGGCTTGGGCAGGCTGGTTGATTCCAAAGGCTCCACTGGGAGCCTATTATTAGTGTTTCTCTGCTATTCATAGGGTTTGCAACGGCTGATTGTTTTGGAGTGGGCTACCAGGTCCTTCTCCCATTTTTGCAGTACTCGAGATTGAACCCAGGGCCTCAGAGCGCACAGATCAAGCGCTCTGCCAATTGAGCTGAACCCCTGTGTGAATAGTCGTAATTTTTTTTAAAAAATTAAGTACCAAAGAATACCCCAAAGATGAGACGCTCCCACCTTATGGTTGCCACTCAGCATTCATCAGCCTTTGCCCTCACGGTCTCTGAGCACACGTGTGCCATTTTGGTGAGTCTACTTTTGCCTATTCTGCCCTGCCATCTGCATCTTTTTTTTTTTTTTTTTCAGTACAGGGGGTTAAACCCAGAGCCTCATGCTTGCATGCTTTGCAAGTGCTGGACTACTGAGTTGCACCCCCAGACTATTTTTTACTTTTTGAGACAAGGTCTCACTAAATTACGCAGATTGCCTCTGGTCTTGAACTTGTGATCCTCCTGCCTCCACCTCCCAAGCCACTGGGATTACAGGCGCCACCACGCCCATCTCCCATCTACATCTTTAATTCCAACGATACACTATAGACATCAGTTTTATGAATCATTTTACTTTCTTCTTCTTTAGGTTTTTCATTTACAAACTAACAGATACTGATTTTGAGTTTTGTATTTCGAAATAATGACGACGGAAGTTCAAAGACAGCTCAGCAAGTTCCCATGTGCAGTGTTGTTTTTATTAGGTGCTATTGTGTCAGGTCTGCCTCATAGCAACCCTCACGGGGTTTTCAATGGCTGATTGTTTGTGGGATTGTTTCAGGAGTGGATCTCCACGTCCTTCTCCCATTTTTACGGTGCTGGGGATCAAACTCAGGGACTCCGAGATCACAGAGCCGTGCTCTACCAACTGTGCTAAACCCCAGCCCTCCACACCTGTGAGCAGCAGTCCTCCCTTACCTGAGGCCTCACTTCCTGTGGTTTCAGTTACACATGGTCAAGTGGCATTGTCATGACAACGTCGGAAGGTCAGTGGTAACTGAACCCTAGTGACAATGCCTCCATCCTTCACCTCATCCCCTGGCTTTCCTCGTGCAGGCATCGGATCCTCTCACATCGTTACCAGAAGGGTGAGGACCATACAGTATTTTTAGAGAGAGAACATTGGTAAACTTTTATTATAGTACATTGTTATAATTATGTTTTATTATTAGTTATTAATCTCTTACTATTCCTAATTTATAAATTAAATTTTCCAATAGGTGTGTATGTCTAGGAAAAAGATAGTACGTATATATGCAGTAGGGTATATCTGCCATTTCAGACGTCCATTGGGGAGTTTTGGAATGTATCCCCTACTAAGAACATGTATGGCTAGCTGCCCCCGATGATGACATTATCAAAACTTAACAAGACCTCAGCATGCCTGTAATCTCAGCACCTGGGAGGCTGAGGCAGGAGGATCACAAGTACCGGGAGAACCTAGGCCTCGTAGTAAGACCTTCTCTCAAACAAACAAGCCAAAAAGGGGGTTGCTAGCTTTACTCCGATCACATCAGTTTTTACATGCACTCGTTTTCATTCTTTAATGTGCCTTTATTTATAGATCTATGACATTTTATCTCTGCATGACTTTTTAAAAAACTGATTAATACAGAAATATAAAATGCAGAGAAATGTACAATATTGTACATTTATGGAAATGTCATCACAAAACCCATTAAGTTGTACACTAACTTAAAAAATTGTTGTTACTGTTGTTAGGTGCTCTCAAGTCGGGTCCAACTCGTAGCAACCCTGTGTAAAAGAGAATGAAACACTCCCCAACCGGTGCCATGCCTGGCACTATTGTCAGTGCTTCTGGACTATTCATAGGGTTTTCAAGGGCAGATTATTTCAGGAGTGGATTGCCAGGTCTTTCCCCTTGCCTGCAGCACCTAGTCTTCCCAGGTGGTCTCCCATCCAAAGACTAACCAGTCCAACCCTGCTTAGCTTCTGAGATCAGGCAGGATTGGATGCCAGGATGCTATGGCTGCAAACAAAGCAGAGAAAGTGGTTGTTCTTAGGTGTTGTCCTTCTCCTGTTTTTGTGGTGCTAGAGATCGAACCAAGGGCCTCAGAGAGCACAGAGCAGCACTCTACCAACTGAGCTAAACCCCAGCCCCTAAATAAAACATAAATTAATCAATTAACTAATTAATTAATTTAAAAATGAATAAAAAATAAAAACATAAAATACAGAACAGTCAAACCCATAATGATGTCTGGGATACTTATCCCAGGTTATTTTGCTATGTAGCTGCTGTTTTTAAACCACAGCAACAAGAACAAAGGATCTTCTAATTGGGCTGGGATTTAGCTCAGTTGGTAGAGCACTGCGCTGCAGTCTCTGAGGTCCCGAGTTCGATTCCTAGCACCACAAAAATGGGAGAAGGACCTGGCAATCCACTCCCAAGGCAATCCCGAAACAATCAGCCATTGAAAACCCTATGAGGGTCGCTATGAGTTGGATACCGACTTGATGGCACCTAACAACAATCTGGATATTATTTTAAAATTTTATTCCTAAAGAAATGCTGGAAGCCTGGCTCCATGGTGCATGCCTATAATCCCAAACGACTGGAGGGTTAGGCACAAGGATTAAGAGTTTGAAGGCAGAGGCAGCCTGAATAATTTAGGGAAATCTTGTCTCAAGATAAAAATTAGAAAAGGGTCTGGGGGTGCAGCTTAGTGGTGGAGCACTGGCCTAGCATGTGCAAGGCCCTGGGTTCAACCTCTTACTACTGGAAAAAAAAAAAAAAAAAAAGGACCTGTTTCCATGTGAGAACAAGTGTAGATCTACTACAGTATGAATGTCTTTAGGATGAAACATCTATGTCGTGGCTGTTGGCTTCCCATGGAAGCAAGCAGTAACTCAATTGAAACCCAGGCTTTAAATATCTTTGGGCCAGCTATCAGATTTGGGGAACTTGAGCCTGGGCTTTTCCTGCTCCCTGTGCCTGAGCGTAGTCCGTGCTCTTCCCTGGGTCCAAACAGGAGGACATGCCTCCCCCCTGAGCAGACAGACCCCTGTGTTCTTCTTCCAGTTGCCCTCCCAACATTCGCTCCCACACCTGCTGGTGCCTGAGTTGCTGTTAACATTTGTCTTTATGAGACCCGCACCTTAACAACTTCCATGGGGATGCCTCTGGCTTCCCTTCCCCCCTCCACGGCAGCTCATTCCCCGAGTCTGATGAGAATGGTTCCATTTCTGCTTTTATGCATTTGGCATAAACATTTCTTGCAGCCCATAAACACCTTGGCCATTTTACTGGTGTCTGAAAGATGTTTATGACTCAAATATGAAAACTTTGTGAGAATTAACGCTTAGGCAACAGGCTGTGTTATTCTTGGAAAGAAATATCTTCTAAACATGACCCAAAGCAGGCAGGGCCTGTGTGTGCAAATATATACGTGTTGGCATACTTATGTTTAAGACCCTAAAGACAGTCCGTGATGCAAACTCCTTACTGTTGCTCAGTAACAGGGTGGCCCTGAGGTTTCTTAATGGTTATCGGCTTCCTGTTTGGGTGTTTTTATAGCATTATTATGTTGCAGAGTGAATGAGGCAAAATAAAATAGGAAAAGATGTTGGGCCACAGGTTAATAAAAATCCATTTTGTCACTCGACAGCCTCCCCCAGAGCTGCTTCCTTTTCCAGGACCCTCTGAGTTGCTTTGTATTGACAGATGCCATTTGCTCCTTTACGATGTGATAATAAAAACCTTCAGCCTTGTTCAATGTTAGTCTTTTCCTCCCCTGACAGGAGGGAACCAAATGGCTTGTAGTCCCCACAGCAGGCATTTTTTCATTAAAGATGATAACTTTACAATGAGCAGCATTCAAAAGCTGTTTCAGAAAGGCAGCAGAATTCGGTCAGGGAAAGAAGGACTTAGTGAAACATGGTAACTGCTCAGATGGACTCGGACATAGATTTATAAAAATGACCCAGATTTCATATGATTAAAGAGCATCTAAACATCATGGATGAATGTTTGAACAAATACGAGGCTGAACAGCAAAATACAAAAAGCAGGTATAGCAAATATCAAAGATAAGGCTCCTTGCACTTCTGTGATTGCGTTATTTGTATGAAATAAAACATGTAAGCAAGAATTGCCTAAAATCAATTTGTAATCCACCTAATAGTATCTTACACCAAAATATTTCCTTTCATTTTCTGTCATTAACTTACCTTGTGTCCTGTACTTGACTCTGAAGGCCATTTAAAATATAGTCTGAAGGTTTCATCTCTTTTTATTCCAAAAAGTTGCATTTTATAAAGTTTTATAAACTTTATAGTTTATTGACTATTGATAGTAGTCATTTTCAAAATTAAAGATTTTTAGCCAACAAAGCCATGTGACTCTTCTGTTTAAATATATATTTTTATTTTATGTATTTATTGATTGATTGATTGATATTTTGAAACAAAGTCTTTTGTCTATGTAGCCCAAGCTGAGCTTGAAGTCTCCATCTTCCTGCCTCAGCCTCCCTAGTGCTAGGATTATAGGCATATGCCACCATGCACAGCTTAAACGCCTATTATTAATGCTAGTCTATTAGTATCTTCTAGTCAAATCATAGATTAGTATACCCACTAGTTTCAAAATAGGCCATTTCAGGCAGTTCGGACTCATATTGTTCCATCCCTATATAATTCATAAATCATAAATTAGCATTGTTGGTAGATTATCTGTCTTTAAGAAAACTCAGACAGATTGCTGTGTTTTAACATTAACTATGAAGAGTCTACACAGAAATAGGTTCACAGACCACCATTTCTGGGGTGTCCTTCCCAAAATACTCTATGTGCAAATAAATCTAAAAACTAAAAAGTAAATACAGCTGGGCACAGTGGCACATGACCATCATCCCAGGACTTAGGAGGATGAGGCAGGAGGATTGGCGCAAGTTTGAGGCCAGCCTGGACTACACAGTGAGACTCTGTCTCAAAAAAAAATTTTTTTTAAGTTAAATTAAATTAATAAAAAATGGAAATAAATAAATAAATAAATACAATCTCGGTTGAAAGGCACAATATGACTGACCACATTCCATAAATTTTATCATTTTTTAAACTGAGCCATAACTATAAACATTTCAACATATATAGATCAATTCAGTCTTTTCAAAAAATATGCTGATTTCCAATATTTGATCATAGCAATTATCATAATGGCTAAGACTCCTGAGGACTTACTGTGTTCTGCCTTGTTTTAAACTGGAGAAACAAAAACCTTTCTTTTTTTGTGGTGCAGTGGATTGAACCCAGGTCTCAGGCTTACTAGGCAAGCGCTTTGATGCTGAGCTGCACCCCAGCCTCATCCTTGTTTTAAACTCTGTCTGAACATTAACTCATGTAGTTCATACCATTCAGCAGTCAGTATTCTGAGTATCCATGCTGGAAAGTTGTTGTTAGGTGCCATGGACTCAGGTATGACCCATAGCAACCCTATGTACAACAGAATGAAACACTCCTTGACACTGCCGTGCCAGGTACTATGTCAGTGCTTCTCTGCTATTCCTAGGGTTTCTGATGACTGACTGTTTGGGGATTGTTTCTGGGGTGGGCTGCCAGGTCCTTCTCCCATTTTTGCAGCTCTGGGGGTCAAACCTAGGGCCTCCTAACTGAGCCAAGCCTTAGCTCCAAGAAATGAAGTGGCTGAGAAGTAATTATTGATACCCTATTGATGGGGTTGGGGTTTAGCTCAGTTGATAGAGTGCTGATTTGCACTTTCAGGACCTAGGTTTGATTCCCAGCACCACAAAAATGGGAGAAGGATGTGGCCATCCACTCCCAAAACAATCAGCCATTGAAAACCCTGGGAGGTTCGCTGTGAGTCACACCCAACTCAAGGGCACCTAAGAACAACTCTATAAATGGACAGGTTGTTTCCAGTTTTTCTCTCATACTGAGTGCAGTACCGAGCACCCTTGTGGGTCTGTGTTTACATGCTCTGATTATTTATGTCCATTTAAACACTGGGTGTGGAATTGCTACCGCTAAGGCCAGTTGCCCTTTTCACGTTGAAAAGTACTACTGCCAAATTATTTAGGCTTCATATTTATTCTTCCTGTCTTGGGCAGGCTGTTTTTAGCTAAGACTGTGTTTTCTTGTGCTGGGGTTTAGTTCAGTTGGTAGAATGCTCCCCTGCACTCTCTAAAGACCCAGGTTCAATCCTCAGCACCACAAAAACTGGAGAAGGACATGGCATTCCACTCCCAAAGCAATCCCGAAACAATCGGCCATTGAAAACCCTATGAGGGTTGTTATGAGTCGGACCCCAACTCGAGGGCACCTAACAACAACAAATATTTTCTTAGAGAGATGACTGATGGGTGGGTGGACGATGATCAATTAGATGGAGTCCCCCTTCTAAGAGGTGTGAGTTGACAGCATTTCGTGCTAATTCTTCCTCCCCCAACTCCACATGTGGAGGCTGGCCGAAAAGAGGGGGGTTGTTTTCCCCCCCTATGAAAAGTATCTGTTCGGCATAAATCTCAGCTCTTTCTCCTTTCAGCTCTGCTTAGTTATCAAGTTCCAAAACTTTTAAAATCCGGTTACTGTTTGGCTTTGTTTTGCCTTGTTTTTGTCATAAAATTCATTCCGTGAGGCAATAGACACACCAAATGGCGAGTCCAACAGAGCAGCCCCCTGGGAGTGTGGGGAAATATCATAGATTTGTCCTGGGCTTCGGGTAGGAGTCGTTCCACAGACAATCACTTGGCCATCCCCCCTGCCCCCTTGAAGTAAGAGCCCAGCAAAGGCAAACAGCTCTCATTTCAAAACACCAAGTCAGCTGGATCTCAATTCTCTCTGAAGAACAACAGAGGAATGCAATTTTTGATGACACTTTGCTTTCTTGATCTAATGCGAGACTAAAATGTGAATATTTTTTCTTTTCTTTTTTTTCCCCCTCTATTTCTCCAGGGGAGATAAAGTCAGAGAGAATAGTGTTAAACGGGCTTCTAGAGGGAAAAGTGACTTAGAGAAGATGGAAAAGTGCCTTAGATAGACAGAGACCATGGCAGGCCAGAGATAAGGAGACCCTTGCACGTGGTAGAAGAGCACAGAGGAAGTGGAGAGGGAAGAAGAAAAGGGAAAAAAGGGAGCGGTTCAATGTGAAATTAAATAGAAAAAAAAGAGAAAAGAAAAAGCAAGTCAGGCTTCTTCAAAACTCACAGCGCAAAGCTCATAAAACTTGGTGGCTAATAAGGAGGGTCCCCTTCCACTCAGTGGGACAGAAATGCGTTTCTGCAGTTCAGAGGACTAGGAAGCGGCTGTGTCATCTCTGAACCTGGAGATGAAAGGCTCCACTCCAGGAGGGGAAACGGGGAGAATTAGTGTCCCACCAGGAACTTCTCACCCTACAGAAAGGCTGCTGGTTCTTCTTAGAATCAGAAGCTATTTGCCTCTTAATTTGGGGTTTCATGAAGGGTACATCCACTCTTGAATAAGGGGGATGGAAGTTTGAATTTCTTTTGAAGTCCAGGGGTTAGGACAGATCGGCACTCAGAAGTGTCGACATACCCAGAACCCTGGCACACAGCAAACCTCTGACAACTGTGCCCCAGGATTTTTATTGTTGCCATAACGTAGCATTCTCTTCATGGCTACGTGGCTCAAATAAAAAGGCATGATTTTATCCTGCGTTTATGGGGCGCATCAGAAATTTCTAGAACAGGGTCTGTTCTTCACGTGTTTGTGGCATGAATGAGGCAGAATACTCCTGGAGGGTGAAACAGGGAGCTGGTTTAGTGTCCCCACAAGAAGCCTGCCAAAGGCTCGGCGCTGGGGATTTGAACCCAGCTGCTACTGCATTGGAAGAGGGAGGTCATGGAAAAATGGAGAAATTTATTAGACTGTGCACCAAAAGGTAATGTTCCCAACTCATCAGGCACCATTCCTGCCCCAATCGGCCTTTGTGCACTGGAGGTTTTAAATGTAAACTATCCTTAGAGGCTCCTGGTGGCTGGCTACTGCACTATGCATATGTGCACGTGTGAATTTTATCTCCAAAAAGAAGCTAATGCCCCGTGTGTGTACATTTTTTATCCCTTCTTCAGAATTTGCCATATATATGCTAAACATCTCCCAAGAACAGTAAGCTATTTAACAATTCTATTTTTATGGTTGCATAGTATTTTCTCATAAGAAAAATAGTGTTCATCTTTTTATCTCTTACTCTTCTTTCTTTCCTTCCCTCCTTCCTTCTTTTTTTCTTTTTCTTTCCCTTTCTTTCTCTTTTTCTTTCTTTCTCTCGCTTTCTCTCTCTTCCTCTCTTTCCTTCTTTCCTTCCCTTCCCTTCCTTCCTACCTTCCTTCTTTGCTTCTTTCCTTCCTTCCCTTCTTTCTTCCTTCCCTTCTTTCTTCCTTCCTTTCTTTCCTTTTCTTTCTTTTCTTTCTTTCTTTCCTCTTTCTTTCTTTCTTTCTTTCTTTCTTTCTTTCTTTCTTTCTTTCTTTCCAGGATTTTTCCCTACGTAGCCCAGGCTGGCCTCAAACTTACTATCCTCCTGCCTCAGCCTCCTGAGTGCCAGGGATTGCAGGCACATGCCCAGCATCCTGAGTGACTTCCTGAGAGCCAGCATATCCCATTGCTCAGATTTCATCTTTGAAACATGAGGTCTGCTCCTGACTCCCAGGTGGCAGTGGGTCAGTGGGAGAGCCTGAAGCCCAGGTATGGGGGGACCGCCCACATCCTGAGGGCACGTCCTCCTTTTGCCCTGACTCATCTCTACCACCTCAAGGGAACAACCATTTCCAGAGCAAACACAGTGAAAGGAGCCATCTTCCTCCTGACACGGGCCTGTGGCTTTCATGTGGCACAGACCCAGGGTCCGAGATGCCTTTTGTTCTTCATCTCACATTTTAAATCTCTGCTCTTTGCAGTTCCCTATCGGCAGGGCTTGTGTGTTGTTTTGGTTTTCTGTTTCGGTTCTGTTTCATTGTGCTTTGTTTTTGAGACAGGGTCTTGCTATATTGTCTAGGCTGGACTGGAACTTGCGATCCTCCTTGTTGGCATTTACTGTGGCCACAGTGTAACCAGATCAGACCCAGTGCCAGTGAGAAGGGCTAGGAGTCTCCCGCCCGTGATTCTGGGTGCAAGAGTGTGATGAGAGAGGAGAGGTGTATAAGGAGCAGGCACCTGGGACAGAATAACTGTGTGTGTTGAACATGGTGCTAACCCAGGCCACTGGTTTCCAGGGGGCCTGAACTCAAGATTTCTGCTTTCTAACAGCTGGGACTCCTCTGCCTTCCCAGGATAAAGTGGGTGCCACATGGTGGGGTCTACAATCTCAGGGGAAGACATGGCCAGTACCCACAGCCCCAAGATCCACTTTCCACGCTGCTTTTCCTAGATAGCCTCCAGCTGCCTCAGTTTCATCCTCTGTGACACTCCCTAGGTCACCCTGAAGACACTTGTTCATGGCACTTACCATACAGGACTATGTGGAATTGTCTGCCTCAGTGCCCTCCCCCATCGCGCCCCAGGCTGGTTTGGAGGAAATTATCACCTTGGCTATAGCAGGCTTGGAATTCCAGCCATGAGCTCTTGGGGAAGTTATTTCTTAGCCTTTGTTTCCTCACATGTAAAATGCCAGCAGTTCAGCTAAAAAATATCAAGGGCCAACTTGCCAATATCTCTTCTAAATGTCAGAGATTTACAACCTGGTAGAAACCCCTGCCTTCTCTAGAAGCCTGCTTTCTAGCGACAGGCAATAAACCACAAATAAATAGAATAACAGTAGTCTGCACTCATTTGGATTGCTGGGACAATGACTTGAGATGACTAAGTGAAAGGTACTTGTTGTTGTTGTTAGGTGCCATTGAGTCAGTATCCAACTCATAACCACCCTATGTACAACAGGGGAAACACTGTTGTCTGTGTTTTTCTGCTGTTCATAGGGTTTTCAATGGCGGATTGATTTGGGGGAGTGGGTTGCTGGGTCCTTCTCCCAAGCCTACAGCACCTGGTGTTCCCAGGCAGTCTCCGATCTAAGGACTAACCAGGCCTGACCCTGCTTAGCTTCTGAGATCTGATGCCACAGGGCTACAGGTGCAGGTGAAAGGTACTTAGTAGGTTCTTTTTCTGGTTTTCTTGCTCATTTACTGTTTTTGTTTTTTAGTAACCTACTCGGTATTTGCCTAGTTTGCTACTAAGAAGCCAATCAGTTTCACCTAAACATTTGGTTGAGGACACTTCAGCTGCTTCTTTTTTATTTTCCTGGAGAAGTTTCTTTACCTGTAAACATTGCATTTCTTCTTTCTCCCTACAGTAAATCACCGACTATGATCAATGCAAGCGCATGTTCTCACCCCTTAGCACATTCCAAGGAGAAGCAAATGGCAATCCCTCCCTTAAAATCTTTATGATTTTGTTTGCTACCAAAAGTCTTGCCTGACACAGTGTCAGGCAAGACACTGTGAGATATAAGCTTAACTAATAAAAAGTGGGTTAACTTGGCCTTTTGTTTAGATTACATGACAAATAGTTGAGTGATAATTTTCCCCTAAATTAACTAGCTGGTTGGCCTGGCGTTTTTTATTTTTGTTTTTGTTGTTTTGATTTTGGTTTTGGTTCTTTTTGGTAGTAGTTGGTATCTTGGGAGTAGTTGTTTGTTCATTTTGTTTTTGTTTCTTTGAGACGAGGTCTTCCCAGCTGCCCCTGAATGTGCTAAGTAGACCAGGATGGCCTGGAACTTGCGGCAATCCTCCTGCCTCTCTCTCTTGATGCACAGAGTTTTTTTGGTTCTCATTTCCTTATTTTTCTGGATAAATGACAACTTATTTTGAAGCCGTGCGGATAGCATCTGACGGACCACTCCAGTTCCTCAGGAAACTCAGTCACTGATGGGTCTTTTCAGATGTCCGAGGCATTTGTGTGTTTGCTGACTACTACTCTGCTTCTTAAAAAGAGGTATCTGCAGCTGGGTGAGGTGGCACGAGCCTGTAATCCCTGCACTTTGGGGGGCTAAGGCAGGAGGATCCACACAAGTTCTAGGCCTGGGCTGCATATGAGATCGTGTCTCCATAAATAAATAAATAAACAGAAAGAGAGAGAGAGAGAGAGTAAGAGAGAGAGAGAGAGAGGAGGGGGAGAGAGGAGGAGGAAAGGAAAAAACAACAACAAAAATAAATAATAAAAATAGAGGTAATTGGAACTGATATTGGTATTTTACATGTTTGCTCTGAATTCCCTGTAACCATTACATATTTATCTTTTAAAAACAGATCCTCACTGGGTTTTGTTTGTTTTGTGGTTTGTGTGGGGGGGAGGTTGTTGTTTTTCTCTCACCTTAACAAAATTTAGGTCTGGTTTAAAAAAAAAAAAAAAAAGATGTAAGAATCCAAAAATACACAAAGGTGGTGTAGAGCATGGTGCTAGTGCACACCTGTAGGCCCAGCTGCTGAGGCCAAGGCAGGAGGCCTGTGTGAGTCTGACAGCTCAAGACCAGCCGGGGCACTTAGCCAGACCATGTCTGAGGAAAGGAGAGGAAAGGGGACAGGAGGAGAGGGGACACATTCTTTCTCTCTCTTTTCTCAGCTAAACACTGTTGCCATTGAGTCACCAGTACTTATTTAAATGTTCTCCACTGTGATCCATGGAAACAATGCTTATAACTGTGGGTAAAACAAACTAAATTCAAAGTAAACTAAAATCCCAGCATGTTAAAGATGGTTATTTCAAGATGGTGGGATTACGGACCTTTGTTTTTCTACTTCCTATTTTTTATCTGCCTGCAGCCATCGCCCTGTGGCATCGATCCCATCAGATCTCAGAAGCTAAGCAGGGTCAGGCCTGGTTAGTCCTTGGATGGGAAACTGCCTGGTAACACCAGATACTGTAGGCTTGAGAGACAGACCCAACAACCCACTCCCAAAAATCAATCCACCATTGAAAACCATATGAATAGCAGAGAAGCACTGACAATAGTGTTTCGCCTGTTATACATAGGGTCGCTATGAGCTGGGCACCAACTCGATGGCACCTAACAACAACAACATTTTTTATCTGCATTTTCTACAATATGTAAATTGTGTGTATATATAGTGAGAGGGAGAGAGAAAGAGTAATTGGGTTCAGAAACCAATTTGATTCAGTGTATGTGTGTGTTATTCATGATTTGTGTGTGGCCAACAACTTGCCATAAGTGACCAGCAAACTGCAGCTGTGAAGGCCTCACCCTAAGTTTGTGGTTGCACCTTCATGGGATCATTTCCTCCTCCTCCTCCTCTTCTTTCTTTCTCCTCTTCCTTCTCCTCCTCCTTGTCCTTCCTCTTCTTTTTCTTCTGCTTTCTCCCCTCTTCCCCCTCCTTTCTTCTTAATGGCATTCATTATTAGTTTCCATACTTCCTGGGAGATCTTAGCATGTCAAAATCCTGTGTGAAAAACTGATGACTAATCCAGAGACCAAGGAAAGCAACCTCTGTGTCATCTATCACCTTCCCCAGAACAACATACACCCTTTTGACATGGGAGCAGCCCCTCCTGTAGATGTTGGTTAAATAAACAGTCCCCAAAGGTGAGATGTGAGGGGTCAACTTAGGTACCCCCACTGGTTTAGGTTCCAAATTATTAATAGGAGCCAATATAATTTTTTGAGAGCTTGCTAACTTCCAGGCACCAGGAGAAGAACATTTCCTGTCTCACCTTACACTCGTAATTACCACGGGATGCATAGCTCTGCCATTTTCAGGCCATTTGTCTTTAGGGAAGGTGTTTTACTTCTCTGTGCCTCTGTCTCCTCAACTTTAAAATGGAGACCAGCCTACTTTCTTCATCATAGGGTTATTCTGGACTTTAATGAGTTACTATGTTCAAACAACCTAGAACAGTGTGGGGAGCATTGTAAAGAGTCAGTTAATACAGCTGTTACTGTTCTTGTTGTTGTTAGGTGCCATCCAGTAGGGTCCAACTCATAGCAACCCTTATAGGGTTTTCAATGGCTGATTGCTTCAGGATTGTTTCTGGAGTGGATTGCCATCCCCTTTTCCTGACTGTTCTTATAACTGTTTAAATGGAGGGAAGCCTGAGACTGGAAGACCCGAAGTAATGTGCTCAAGGTCATAGAGCTGAGCAGAACTGGAATGTCAGTCTGGACCTGGCTTGCACCACTATTGATGGCATCCATACCCTTTATGATCAAGAGCCAGATAGTCTACAGCTGAGGCTTTGCAGATGAGGTGATCTTTGCTAAAACAACTGAACTCTGATATTGTTGCACAAAAGCAGCCGTAAGACAACACATAAAAGCCTGAGCTTGGCTATTTTCCAATTAAACTATATTTACAAAGGAGGCAGAAGGCCAGATTAGTTTATAGGCTGCTGTCTGCCAACTCTTAGGAATAACCCCTATGTTAACAGGCAACACCAGTGTTCATGGGCACCCAGCTTTCAAGCTGCCAAAGAACTGCTTCTATGGCATGAATTTCCTTCTTCTGCCACGTCTGAATTTTACACTAGCAGAATGAAGAATTTATGAGCACAGGAAATGCAATATCATGCCAGTAGCTATTAGCTTCTGTTGCCTCCCTTAGAAAAATCCATTGCTGTTTTTGTTTTGTTGTTTGTTTATTGTTTTTTGTTTGTTGTTTTTCAAAGAAACCATAGATGTTCCCTCTATGGATTTGCATTAAATAATGTGTTTGAAAATAGTGTTGCTGGCTGGGCATGATAGCACACACCTATAATCCAAGTGACTCAAGAAGCAGAAACAGGAGGATAATGAGTTTGAGGCCAGAGGCAGCCTGAGTAATTCAGCTAGACTCTGCCTCAAGATAAAAAATAAAAAGGGGCTTGGGAGTGCAGCTCCGTAGTAGACTGCTTGCAAAATATGAGTGAGGCCCTGGGTTCAGCCCCCTCCCCTAAGTACAGTAAAAAGAAAAAAGAAAAAAAATAAAAGAAAGAAAAAAAGAAGAAGAGGAGGAGGGGGAAGAAGAAGAAGAAAATAGTATTGCTAGGTTAAATTACACAATCTTGATTTACAGGCTACTCTCTCAGCCAGGAACTAGATAAACACAGACAAGTCCAACATTTAGATTTTTAATTAGTGTAGCCTCTTTTTTGGTAATGTTAATTCTACCCATCTGCACTGACTCTGTAAATTTCCTTGAGCACTTAAAAACTTGAGAGCCATAAACTTTGTCAATACCCACACTTGTGGAGTCTTTTTCCCGTGGGCAAGGTTGGGTGAGAACGAGAACAGGGCTAATCTTGGAAGCTTTTTGGAATTTTTTGCCGTTTCAAGATACGAAGTTTGCATTGTGAAATTTGAGTCAGTGCCAGATAACCGCAGATCCCAGATCTGAGTGACAAGCTGCCATGTTGGATTGTTTGTTAAAGTACTTCACTGCAAAGAGGCTGGGAGAGGAGTTGGATCTGTAGTCTTTGGTTCTTCTGAAATTCCTTCAGCAAAAATGAAATAACTAGTATTCCCTGCTGTGTAACATGCATTTGTGGCCAACATTGTCTTCCGAGCTTCCAATATTAAGTTTCAGAGAGAAATCAGAAAGCTCAGAGAGCTGGGGGTGGGAGTAGGGCAGGGACACAACTATGGTTCCCCTTTACTCTCTTAATTCATCTCCTTTATAGAAGACTCCACCTAGAAAGTTAACTACTCACGTTATAGATAATACAGTGAAATCTGATCACTTGAACGAACTGGTTAATCAGCTTCATCCCTTATCTACACCCTTCTGTCTCCCATTTTGGAAAATAAGCAGGATTTCTGAGAAGTTGGGTGGGGCCATGGAGAGTTGTAATATCTGTATCCCGACAGAACAGAACCGTGGTGAGGGTAAAATGAAGGGAAAAAAGGACAATGGCCTCAGGTCCTATCTCAGGAAGATGTGGCCTTTTGACATTATCATCAAATGAGATTACACTCAGAGTCACAGGGAACCCCGGGCAGAAAAGAGGAAGGCGGCTTCCTCAGACATTTTTTTGGCTCAAAATATTCCTATGCTTTTGAAATCACCCTCATTTATAACACAATGCATATATTAAGCACAAATACATTATGTAATGATTTCTCAAAAGCTTCACTTTTTATTATGGAAATTCTCAAATCTGCACGAAGGTACAGAGCAGTTTCCCTAGAGACAGAACCGTCACTGACATTCGGCCATATTTGCTTCAGCTGCCATTTCTCTTTCCTCAGAAACTACAAGGTCTGGCTGTGTATTCTTGTCACTAAATCGATCAGGTAGTGTCTCTAAAATAAAAGAGAAGTTTTTTTAAACATCCAAAAAATTTCCCCAAATCTTTTCCCCTCAGTTTATTTAATCTGATGTCGCACATTACGCATGGGTTTTTCTTTTTAATTCACAGGTAATAACTGTGCGTAAGTATAGGGTACAGAGTGATATTTCAATACATGTATACAATGTACACTGATCAAATCAGGGTGATTAGCATTGCATCTTATCAGTCACTTAATATTTGGAGCCTCTGAGTTCTGTCTTCTAGTTCTTCATAATAACATTTACATAAACTGCACGTATGTGAGGGATTTTTGTTGTTGTTGTTATTTGTTTTGCTTTTTAGCAGTGCAAGCGGGGAATTGAACCCAGGGCCACGGGCATCCCAGGCAAGTGCTCTACTACTGAACTACATCCCCAGGCCCTTTTAAAACTAGAAGAAATCTGGGTGTGATGCCAAACACCTGTAATCTCAGCACTCAGGAGGCTGAGGCAGAATTGCCAGCTCAATGCCAGCCTGGGATACATAGCAAGTTCAAAGCCCACCTGGACTACACAGCAAGACTCTGTTCCCTTCTGCCCCTCCAAAAAGTTCAGATGTGGTGCACAACTGTAATCTCAACTACTCAAGAGGCCAAGCCAGGAGGATCACTAGTTCGAGGCCAGATGCAGCCTGCACAATTTAGCAAGACCTTGTCTCAAGATAAAAAGTATAAAAGGGGGTAAGGGTGTGGCTCAGTGGTATAGCACTTGTCTAGTGTGTGTGAAGCTCTGGATTCACCTCCCTAATACTGAAGAGAGAAAAAACATAGCCTTCCCTCATACCCCACTTTTTTTCCCCATGACAAAATTTTTGAAGAACCTGAGGTAGTTGTCCCATATAATATCACACCTTCAGGAATATTATGAACAACTTTAAACCTGTGTCTCATCACGGACCACAATTTATCTGTGTGGCACAAAAAACTTGAACTTGTAGCAACCCTCATAGGGTTTTCAATGGCTGATTGTTTGGGAGTTGCTTTGGGAATGGATTGTCACATCCTTCTCCCATTTCTGTGGTGCTGAGGATCAAACCTGGGTCCTCAGAGAGTGCAGAGCAGCACTCTACCAAGTGGGCTAAATCCCCATACAGATGAGTTAATGTTGTTTAAATCATCTTCTAACTAGCACAATCATATTGCACTGCATGTCCTTTCTTTTTCTTTTTCTTTTTCTTTTCTTTTGTGTGTATGGTTTTTGTTCTTGTTTTGGTCTATTAAAAGTTATCATTTATAACTGCATATATTTAACATTGCATATATTTAACTGTATGATAATATATCATACAGTTAGAATATCCTATTTTTTATTTCTTAATGTGCAGAAGCCTGCAGCCATAGCCCTGTGACATCCGATCCCGGCAGATCTCAGAAGCTAAGCAGGGTCCAGCCTGGTTAGTACTTGGATGAGGGACTGCCTGGGAACACCAGATACTGTAGGCTTGGGAGAAGGACCCGGCAACCTACTCCCAAAAATCAATCCGCCATTGAAAACTCTGTGAACATCAGAGAAGCACTGACAGTAGTGTTTCCCCTGTTGTACATAGGGTCACTATGAGTCAGATACCGACTCAACGGCACCTAACAACAATGTGCAGAAAATCTCAAAAAAGCAGATGTGATTGAGCTGCTCTTGTCCCTGTCAGCCATTGATGATAATGCTCAAAAGTGACCATGGCCTCATCCCAATTTTGTGCTTCCTGTTCTCTGTTCAGCATTTGCTATCCCCCACCTCCTGAGTTGATTATTTATTCCCAGGCATCTAATCTGGTACTTGCTGCAACAAGAGCTGGCTGCCCAGATTATGTCATATGCCATAGGAACTTGCTGTCAATGCCACCTGGCTGTTTCAGCCAGGCTTCTCCACGTCTGCTGGCCTACCTTCCAGGTGCTTTGACAGTCACCTCCTGGAGATTAAGCTGAATTATTTGGCCAGTGACCCAGGACTTTTTCTTCCTTGTCACATTAATTTCATGCCAGCCAGAAAAGGGATGGTGCATTTTGTTTCCTTCAATGCAAAATTCCCTGCTTGCTGGTGGTTTAAACTCTAATCCGTGGCTACTGGATTGATTATTTGGTTTGGAGAGGTCAGCTCTGCTGCCTCACACTAGAAGAGCTGGCTGCCTGGCCTATAGAATCCTGTGTGATATAGGTGGTGGCTCTATTGAGACATTAAGTGCTGCAATGATTTGCAATGCAGAAACAGAGCTGATTTCTGAAAAGGTTAAGTTAACCATTAACATTTAAACATTAGGTGCATTCAGAGCCAGGAGTGGCGGTGCACACCCATAATCCCAGCACTAAGGAGGCTGGGGAAGGAGGATTATGAGTTGGAGGCCAGCCTGGGCCACATAGCAATACCTTATCTCAAAACCAACCAACCCACCAAAAAATTAGGTGCATTCATGTGAGAATTCCAACTGCTGGTTCATTTGACAAATGGAAAGGTGTGAGCCCCCAGGGCTGGCTTTCCCAGGTGGCTCAGGTGCTAATGAGAGGCCAGTCATGTAGGTACCCCTGAGCTTTCTAGGTGGCCGCTGTCCCCTTCTCATACTGCCAAGAAGGAAGCAGAAGCCCTCGGAGGTTTAGGTTGTGTTGAACAACTGCTATGCACCCAACACTGCAGTAAGTGCAAACAGACGCAGTGCCTGCCTTCCAGTACTCTAGAAGATGGGATAGATAGCAGTCAGATAGACAGATACTGACCATTCAGCAAATAATCACCGACTTCTCCCAGGTGCCAGACGCTAGTCTGTAGGAGGCAGAGAGCAGTGAATGGAGTCAGCACCTAATCTGATGGTGTTCACATTGAGGGTGCAGGAAGGAAGCAGACAAGAGGCAAACTAATCTAAGTTACACACGAGTGGGGAATCTGCTAGTTCATGAAAGGGCTGTGTGTTCGAAAAGAGAGCGGGTGGGAGGACCAGGACCGATGAGTCGGGACTGCCATTTCCAGAGGTCAGCCAAAGACCCAGGAAGGCTGATGTGAAGGAAGAAGCCGAGGAAGAAGCAAGGAAGAGAGGGAGGCTGGGGAAGTGAGCAAAGTGACTCAGGCTGAGGGAAGAGCCAAGGCTAAGGTCCAAAGGTGGGCTGACACTTCAGCCACCTGTGGGGCAGGGAGGGAGCCACCATGGCTGGAGTGGTGCTAGCGAGAAAGAAAGAGCAGAGGTCAAATGGCAAGGGAGGTAGACACCGCCGGGACTCTGGTGTCTCCTGAGATGCAGTAGGGAGGACTCCAGCAGAGGAGCCGGGACCCACTGGAGTGTTCTTATTTTTCTTTTCTTTTCTTTTCTTCTTTCCTTTTCTTTCTTTCACTTTTTTAAAAATTACTATTTCAGTTTTTTAGTTTTTATTTGTTTGTTTGAAAAAGGGTCTCACTAGGTAGCCTAGGCTGGCCCAGAACTCATGATCCTCCTGCCTCAGCCTCCCGAGTGCTATAATTACAGGTGTGGCCACCATGCCCACCTACCACCTGCATTTTCATAGGTCCTTCTGCTGCTCTGTATAGAACCACAGGTAAGCAGCTAGAATGCTGCCACCACATTGGAGGTGGAGTAGGGTGGGAGCCATGGAGATAGAGAGAGGGGTGCAATTCTGAAGATTTTAAGCTGGGGAGGGATGGGTGCAGAGTATAGAGATAGCAGAGAAAGACAGGAGTCAAGGTGGTCTCTGGTTTTTGCTCAGGTGCAGGATAGAGTTGGAGCGGAGCTGGAGGATCCTGTAAAAACAGCAGGGGTGAGGGCAACCAGGAGTTCAACTTGGCACATGTAGCGTTTGAGAGCCTCTCTGTGCACTGTGGAGAAACCCAGGAGGCTGGGCTGTTTGAACTTGGAGCTTTGTGTGTGGATCCTTGGCATGTGAAAGCATGGTGCAGAATGCCAGCAGGACTCCAATGAGTATGAGCAGATGCGAGGGGAGGCCCCAGGATGTGCCTCTGGGGACCTGCAGCACTGAGAGGGCCAAGTGACCTGTGGCCCAGGAGGGAAACCAACCAAGTGTGATGTTCCACAAGCTCAGAAGATGTTTCCAGGAGAATGAGCTACAGCCACCACTGCTAAGAGGTTAAGAAAGGTGATCTTTGAAAGATGACCACCAGATTTAATATGGTGTGCATAGTGAGACAGGTCAATGTCTGCTCATCTCTGCCTTCGTTCTCCTTCGTTTGACAACATCATTCACTCCTACATTCAAAATATATGGAGCACTATGGTCACCAAACCACAGGACGGTCCCTAGTGATCTCCCTTCCCACACCAAATAGGGCTGACTGTTCACCAGTGGGATTTTGCAGGAAAGGAGGTGTATGACCTTGAAGAGTAGGTCATAAAAGACACAGGGTCCAGAACTAGATAGGGGCAGAGATCACACAATTTTGTGAATATACCAAAACAAAACAAAACAAAACAAAAATCCCACAGAATTATATACTTTGAAAGGGTGAATTTTATGGTGCAAATTTGTCTTGATAAATGAAATAATATAAAATAAATAGAAAAAATTAATCAAAGTAGTATGGATCAGTTCAGTCTTGTCAGGCTCCACACACAAAAAAAAATCTGAATAAAATGAATTATTCTTCTTAAAAGGCATAGTGGTACCACTGTGCGCTTACTCTGATCCCTCACTTCTGGGGAAAGTTAGTGCCATGTCATGAGGAAGCTCAAGTAGCCCCAGGAGGAGGTCCATGGGCCAGGAGCTGAGACCTGTTGCTGGCAGCCATGGAAATGCACCATCTTGGAAGTGGCCCCTGCTGCCCCAGCAAGACTTCAGGTGACAGCACCCACCTGGCAGACATCTTAGAAGTGGCTCTTCCTCCTGACAACACTTCAGGAGGTGTCATTCTGACTGCCACTTATGACAGACTCCTGTCTGGAACATCCTACTGAGCCGCTCCCTAATTCCTGGCCACAGAAACGATGAGATAGTGAATGTTTAGTGTTTGCACCCACTGGGCTTGGGACAATTTGCTACATAGCAATAGGTAAACAACAGAAGCAGGACACTGCTGGAGGTGCTGGCAGCTGAGAAATGACACCAGCAGGATGTGCCCTTTGGGACTGTGGAGTCAAGTGGAATCTCCACATCCCTGCCAGAAGACCAGCCCAGTCAACCACATAACCTTCCACGCTTCTCATGGTGCAGCCGGACAAGTGCTGCTGCCACTGTCTGAATCCAGAGCCACTCAGCCCCAGAAGAGGACGTTTCCAATTCTGCTGGAGCTGGGCACATGTGGCCACAGAGCCTCCCAGAGAGAGCTCTGAGGAGGAGCAAGAAGGGGCTAAGGACCACTTCCTGGCCTTAGACAGTGCCTCACTGCTGGGGATCTCAAGATCTGTCCCATCTTTACCCTCAACTCGCAACTCAAATGTCACCTTCTGTGTGGATATTTCCTCCAGATACTGTTATAATGCATTGTCTATTCATCCCAAAACTTTTTTTTTTTTTTTTTGCGGTACTGGGGGTTGAACCCAGGGCCTCGCGCCTACATGCTCTGCAAGTGCTGGACCACTGAGCTGCACCTCAGCCCGTTTTTTTTTTTTACTTTTTGAGACAGGGTCTCGCTAAATTACGCAGACTGCCTCTGGTCTCAAACTTGGGATCCTCCCGCCTCCGCCTCCAGAGCCGCTGGGATTACAGGCCTGCGCCACCACACCCGGCCCCTCCCAAAACATTTATTGAGCACCCACTCCCACTGTATATGAGACAAGGAACCAGGAATGCATATGAGCTCCTCAAAAGCCACCCACCAGCCCTCTTTCCTTTGCCACCTTCTATTTCAGAGGCTCGGAGGCCCAAACACTTACCTTCTGAGAATTTCGTGGTTGTCTAGCATCATTTTTTACTTAAAGTATGTTCCTAAAAAGAGAAGTGTCATGGAATGTGAATTGTCATGCATGCTAAAAATGCAGACAGCCACTGTCAGAGAGCATGGGAGGTTCCAAGTTAACATAGTCAAACAGGGTTTCCTGCTGCAGGAGCAATCAGGGCCTTCAACCATTTGGCCATAGAAGCATTCTCTCGAGGAGCGTTTCCTGGGTAAATGCTTCTCAGAACATATAAAGGACAGTCCCACATTTAGGAGACCCTGAACCAAAGCCCCAGAAAGTCCTGCTGAATTACCCACAGTGCACAACACCAGAGGTACTGGGTCCCTCAGCGTGAGGGATCCATGAGTGGCTGTGGTCTTCGGGGTGCTCTCGCTCGGGTTGCAAGTCTGGTTTCTTAGTGGGTGGATGGTTACAGGAACAGGTTGGACTAATTACAGCCCTTCGCTGGAGTTCTGGGGCGTATTCATTTCTGTGGAGACAGAGGACCGGTTCTAGGACCAAGTTTCCAGCTTGGCGGGACACAGTCCTGGAAGCATGAAGCCAATAAGGAGAGAAAGTTCAGCCCACAGGGAGAAGGGCATGTTCCCTTGCCTCTGGGAGCCCCAGCCACCACCATCCTACCTAGCGCTGCCTCCCTCTTCAGATTTCTCTGGGAAGACAGAGCAGCCTCGCTCCTAGGGGCACTGCCACTGCAAGAGGACAGAGGAGCCTGGAGGAGAAGGAACAGCCCTACCTTCTGCCTCCACCATGGTGGCCTCCCTCACAAAGGTGACCTGGTCCCTGGGGAGCTCTGGGAACCACAGCTAAGTGCATCCTGCACCAGAGCAAACAGCCACATACTTCACAACAAAGCCACCCACCATGGTGTCCAGACTCTACCTTCAGAGGCCCTAGCATCCCAGAGGGTGGCAATTGGAGGGGAGGCTGAGGGCCACCTACACTGCTGGCTGGTCTCAGGCCTCCCAGGGGCAGCAGTGGTGGAGGTCATGGGTTAAAGACATTATTGTGTTGTTTACTTCCTAATAAATTATCAGGAAAGAAAATCAGGCCTTAAAGGCATGGATCAGTGCAGGAGAGAAAAGGGGAGGCTAGAGGCTCACGGGGAGCATCAGCCTTGCCTCTTTCCCTCTCTCTCCCGGCCTCCCTCCTTCACCTCTTTCCTTCTCTTTCCCAGCCTCCCTCCTCTTTGCTTTGGTTCCCCCACCATCACCACCTTCCCATTCTTTTCCATGGCCAGACCCCCTCTGGGGAAGACAGGAACTTGCTCAGCCTCAAAAGCCATGTTGTTGTTGTTGTTGTTAGGTGCCGTCGAGTCGGTATCCGACTCATAGCGACCCTCTGTACAACAGGGGAAACACTATTGTCAGTGCTTCTCTGCTGTTCATAGGGTTTTCAATGGCAGATTGATTTTTGGGAGGGGGTTGCCATGTCCTTCTCCCAAGCCTACAGCTTCTGGTGTTCCCAGGCGGTCTCCCACCCAGGTACTAACCAGGCCCGACCCTGCTTAGCTTCCGAGATCTGATGGGATCGGATGCCACAGGGCTATGACTGCAGGCTCAAAAGCCACAGGGAGATAAAAAGCTAAAGCAACCATAGCTTCCAACATGGAGACTTCTGGGAGTGCCAGATGTTCACAGACCCTATGTACATGTGCATACATATGCATATGGCCACGCCCATGTTTAAAACAACCCAAAAAGCAGGCACTGCTATTAGCCCTACCTTGTCAATGAGGAAGTGAGTATAGACAGGTTAAGGAACTTGGTCAAGGCCAAGAGGAAGGAGACCTGGGTTTGGACCCAGGCAGTCAGTCATGTTCTACATTCTACCTGCTTGACCACTATGCGATATACTGGCAGGATTTTAAACAGATGAAGGAAGTACTGAGACAGTTTTTAAACCAAGGCACAGTTGATTAGAAGTGTTTATCCCAGAAATGTATCTGGGAATAGCTCAAGCCACAAAGTTTTCCAATTTCATATGTTTTAAATCCCAAAACATTCCTCCAATAAAACTATCAGCATTGAGGCCAGGTGAGGTGGTACACCCAGCAATGAGGGAGGCAGAGGTAGGAGGATCGAAAGTTCTAGCCCAGAGGCCGCCTGAATAATTTAGCCAGATCCCGTCTCAGGATAAGCAGGTTCAGCTCAGTGGTAGAGCATTTACCTAGCATGTGTGAGGCCCTAGTTTCAATCCCCCAAGTACAGGGGGAAAAAAGTCAGCATCACAGTTGTTTTTAAAAGAGCACCATATACAGCCAGGGATGTTGAAAGAAGCTCTGCAGCCAGGCACAGTGGCACACACCTGTAATCCAGCAGTTGTAGGAGAATGGCAAGTTTGAGGCCAGAGGCAACCTGGGTAATTTAGTGAGACCCTGTCTCAAGATAAAAAATATTTTTAAATGGGGGGCTAGAGGGGCAGCTCAGTGGCAAAGCATTTGCACAATATGTGCAAAGCCCTGCGTTCAATGCCCCCAGTACTGCGCACACACGGACATACCAAGAGTAGCTTTTCAAAGAATAATTGCTCATTACAAATAAAATTTAAAAGGAAATGAGAGTGGCTAGCTGAGGAAATACTGTCCTCCACAGCGGGTGTGTCAAGTGAAGGACCAGCATTCCACAAAAGTCTTTTCAGTGTGGCTGTGCAAGAAAAGCAGTCCTCAGCCTACTAAATTTTATGTTTGATCGCTCCTCCTATTAATAAACTGGCTGTGTGCCCACTGGGCAAGCCCCTAGCTGTACTGTGAAAGGCATTGTCCCAGCACATATTTAAATTTCAAATGCATACCCAATAAAACCAAGCCCAGTGCTGGTTAAATTCTCTGCATAACTCAAGGGGTTATTTCATTTCATTCCACCTCTTTGGAGTTCTGCAATTGAGTTTAGTGGCTCCCTGCCCCCAAGCTGTCTTTCATTCTCCCTGCAATCTGCTTGTGGCAATTAGCCTAAAAGATGTACTTTTGTGCTCTGGCTTGGTTTGAAAAGGCATTCGTCTTGGTTCTAGGAAATACACTATGCTAATGTATATTTTATTTTCCACAAGTCTTAATGATCTACACTTTCTTTTCTTCCTTATTAACGTCCAGCAGTCCGATGTTGAGAGGGTCGGATTTCAGAGAGCCTGCACCCTCTCCTTGGGAAGAGCTTCCCCTCACCATTCTGGAAATGCAAGTGGAGTATCTGACTCCTGATCCATATGCATGGTCTAGCTCACATGATGTGGAGGGCCTAGTGTGCAGCCCTGGAAGCAAAGGGAATAATTTCTGAAGGTCACCACTGAACTTTCAGAGAAATCTAAGAAGATTTAGAAGTAGACATTTATTTATGCATTTTTGTTTGTTTGTTTGTTTTGTGGCACTTAGAGGTTGAACCCAGGGTTTGCACAGACTTTGCAAGTGCTCTACCAGTAGGCTGTATCCCAGCCCTCTTCCTTTTTATTATTAATTTTTATTTTGAAACAGGGTCTTGTTAGGTTATGCAGGCTGCCTCCGGCCTCAAACTCCCAATCCTCCTTCCTTGGCCTCCCAAATTACTGGGATTAGAGGTGTGCACCACCATGCCTGGCTAGCTAAGATTTGAAAAAAAAAAAAAAAATCACCTCCTCAGGGTTGGACAATCTCTGTCTTCTGTTTAAGGAGGACTACATAAACTGAACATTTCAATAGTTACCTGATCTAACTGCTTTTCTATTGTTATATCCGGCATTATAGAAATTCTAAACACAGACATTTCCATGGCCAAAATTAATAATAGTAACAGAAACGTCAGAGCTGCAAGATGCACTCCAAATTCCTCTTTTAAAATTAATTCCTTATATAGCAGAGGAGCACTAACATAGTGACAAGCGTGGCACTGTGTCAGGGAGTGTTTTGTTCTCTTGTACATAGGGTCACTATGAGTCAGACCTGACTTGATGGCACCTAACAAGGACGATGATAAACTTACTGGTAGTAGTAATAATAATAATAATAATAATAATAATAATAATAATAATTCTTTACTTTGGAATCATTTTGCTTTTACAGAAAAATTGTGCAGCTATTGTATTAAGATTTTTCACGTACACTTTACCCAATTTGCCCTGATTTTAATGTCTCACACACCATGGTACTATTAGGTAGGCGAGCCTAGCCTTTACCAGGCCAAAGGAGGAAGAAGAGGATTAAAAGTAACTCCTGCATCCAGCCATAAAGGATGATAAAGACTGTGTGAGACAAACACCACCCCCAGCAATTAAAAAAAGATATTGTTTTTGTGGATTCTGTTCCCCTATCAAGATTGATAGCTGCCTGGATTTTTAACCTTTTGAAATGTCTGCCTCTGAGCCCATGGCTTTGAAGACACTGGGAGTGCCTTAACCCTTGCCAGGCATGGACTCCAGGTGTGAAATGTTTCTTTCCTTCCCCTAAAGGCTCACACTGCACTATAAAAATCACATTTGACCTTAGCTCTCTAGGCACTAGGAGCCGGAGCTCTTCTCTATCGCCCGCCCTCACTTCTCAAATGTGTACCATCTTTAATAAACTTTCTTTGTATTCTCTTATAGCTCCTGTGTTGGGTGTAAATTCTTTTGGACACTGAACACATGCCTGGGGTTTTGCTGCTGCCAGCCTCCAGGGCCTGCTGTCCTCCCTAACAGGACAGCTGTTAAAAGTGAGAAATGAGCATCAGTGAAATACTATTAACTAAACCCAGACTTTATTTGGATGTCACCCACTTTTCTAGTAATGTCTTTTTTCTGTTCCAAGATCCAGTCCAGGTGTGATGCTGAATTTCTTCTCTCCTCTCTCTCTCTCTCTCTCTCTCTCACCTTATTGTGGTTTCATTACTTTGACTTCCCCCAAAATATTCCATCTTCTTTTTCACTGGTTTTTTTTTTTTTTTTTTTTTTTTTTTTTTTTTTTTTTTTTTTTTTTTTTTTTTTTTTTTTTTTTTTTTTTTTTTTTTTTTTTTTTTTTTTTTTTTTTTTGGTGTGTGTGTGTATGTGTGTGTGTGTGTGGTGTACTGGGGATTGGACCCAGGGCCTCACGCTTGCATGCTCTGTGAGTGTTGGACCACTGAGCTGCACCTCCAGCCCAACTTTTTTCTTTTTTTTTATTTATACAGACTGCCTCTGGTCTCAAACTTGTGATCCTCCTGCCTCTGCCTCCCGAGCCGCTGGGATTACAGGCGTGTGCCACTTTTTCACTATTTAATAAAACAGTCACAGTGGAGTAGAGCTGCCAAAAGGAACCCTAGACTCTATGTGATTTCAGTATTTTCTATATGGTGGTGCATGTTCCGCTGGTGGAGCACATGAGATCCTCATAGTTAGCCCACTGATAACCATTTCTTATTTAAATAGTTATGTATAGTATTTTGGCTACTTTTGTTTGGTTGGTTCAGTTGGCTTTTTGTGGTGCTGAGGATGGAACCCAGGGCCTCCCGAACGCTAGGCAAGTGCTCTACCACTGAGCTGCACCCCACCCCCTTAAATAGTTATGTATATATCTTAATGGCTTTTAGAGTAATACATAGAAATCGAATAAGACAGTTTCACAGATACTATTTCCAAGGATGAGGCCAAATATTCAAAAAGGAATCAAGCTGGGCACTATGGCACATGACTGTAATCCCAGTGACACAAGAGGCTGGGGCAGGAGGACTGCATGTTCAAGGCCAGAGGCAGCCTGCACAACTTAGTGAGACCCTGCCTCAACATGAAAAATGAGAAGAGGGGCTGGGGTGGGACTCAGTGGTAGAGCACTTGCCTAGCATGTGCGAGGCCCTTGGTTCAACCCGCCAATACAGTGGAAAAAAAAATAGTGAATCAATATAAAGATAGCGTAAAGGAAAATATGAACTAAGCGTTACACAAGTGACTCAGATACATTAATGCTAGAGGGAAGTATTTAGAACTCAAGTTTGGGAACAGTGAGCTCTCTCAAATCCTTCCTCTTGACATGAAGAAACTGAGGCCCAGGAGGGAAGCAGCTCATGCCTCCAGCCCGCTAACTTCCATGGACTGCCCCGTCCATAAGGAGCCTGGCCTCTCTGCAGACCCAAGCTGGGTTCCTGGACCATCCTGTGCTCTGGCCAGGCAGTGGGTAGTTACGAGCTTCGTGCTGATCCATGACACAGAATAGCAAGGACTTCTGGGAACGTTTTCTGCCACCTTAAGAAAGGATCCAGTCATCAACCAGGTTATGTTAATGAACCGTGGCACCTGCCGGCCATGAGGGTAGCACAGCCACAGAACAAAAGAGGAGTATCTGAGTCCATATCCCAAGAGATGGCCACGGTGCTGCTGGGTAGAAAATACTAGAAAAAGTGCAGGCAGTATGTCACTATTCATCTGAGAAAGGACAGAGGAATACACACACAGATTCTTCTGTGTATTTGCCCATATTAAAAAATAAGCAATGGAGGGCCGGGCGTGGTGGCGCACGCCTGTAATCCCAGAGGCTCGGGAGGCGGAGGCAGGAGGATGGCAAGTTCGAGACCAGAGGAAGTCTGCGTAACTTAGCAAGACCCTGTCTCAAACAAGTAAAAAAATGGGCTGGGGGTGCAGTTCAGTGGTCCAGCACTTACAGAGCATGCAGGTGCGAGGCCCTGGGTTCAACCCCCAGTACCGCAAAAAAAAAAAAAAAGCAATGGGATGATGAACCAGAAGCTTCCAAATCCATTACCCATGAGGGAAGGAAGGAAAACAAACAGAGGTCAGGCCAGACCTGCTTCTAAAATATACTTTGGTAAATTTGGCATTGATCTCAGGGACATATTTTACATAATTACATATTTTAAGTAATTAAAATTTAAATTCAAATTTAAAAAACTGTCAGGTGTGGTGGTGCATGCCTATAATCCCAGCACTCAGGAGGCTGAGGCTGAAGGATCATGGTGAAGTCCAGCCTGGGTTACATATCAAGTTCAAAGACAGCTGGGCTATGTAGCAAGACGTCTCATAAAACAAAGGTTGGGGTTGCAGCTGTGGTAGAGCTCTTGCCTAGCCTGTGCAAGGCCCTGGAGCCCATCTCCAAAATGTTGTTGTTGTTGTTAGGTGCCGTCGAGTCGAGTCCGACTCATAGCGACCCTATGTACAGCAGATCAAAACACTTTCCGATTCTGTGCCAGGCAAACGATCTTATTTATGTTTAAGCCCATTGTTGCAGACACTGTGTCAATCCATCTGGTGGAGGGTTTTCCTCTTTTGCGTTGACCTGCCACTCTCCCAAACATGATGTCCTTCTCCAAGGATTGATCTCTCCTGACTACATGTCCGAAATATGTAAGACACAGTTTGGCCATTTTTGCTTCCAAGGAGCACTCTGTTTGCACTTCTTCTAGGACAGATTTGTTGGTTCTTTTGGCAGTCCATGGTATATTCAATAGACGTCTCCAGCACCACAATTCAAAAGCATCAATTCTTTTTCTGTCTCTCTTGTTCAATGTCCAGCTTTCACAACCATATGATGCCACTGAAAATACCATGGCATGAGTCAGACGCACCTTCGTCTTCAATGTGACATCT
>VMDO01023805.1:0-30920 GCA_007922755.1 Pedetes capensis
ACCACTCTCCCAGCACATACCTTTAAATTCCAGTCATTCTGCTCTACTTGCCATGCTATCTCCAACTTCCATGCTATTGCACAAGATCTTCTCTCTTCCTAGAAATCCTTTCTCTTACCATCAATTCCTGTACTACCCTTGACCTTCCTCTGAAAGAGAATTTGCTACAATATTTTAATTTATTTGTAAGCTTCTACCTAGATTATAAATTTCTCAAGGAATTATGAATTATGTAATTCACCTCTATATCACCAGTGTTTTTCACAGTGCTGGGCATATGTTATTTTTTGTTGTTAGGCGCCATCAAGTTGGGCCGAATCATAGTGAGACTTTGTACAACAGAACAAAACACTCCCTGACTCTGTGACAAGTACACAGTCTTTTTTATGTTGAATCTCATTGTTGTAATCACTGTGTCAATCCATCTAGTTGAGGGTCTTCATTTTGTTGTTGTTGTTGTTGACCTGCCACTCTCCCAAACATGATGTCCTCCTCCAGGGATTTGTCCCTCCTGATAACATGTCCAAAATACGTAAGATGTAGTCTATCCCTCCTAGATTCCAAGGAGCACTCTGATTGCACCTCTTCTAGGACAGATCTGTTGGTTCTTTTGGCAGTCCATGGTATATTCAATATTTGTCTCCAGCACCATAGTTCCAAAGCATCAGTTCTTCTGTCTCCCTTATTCAGTGTCCAAGTTTCATAACTGTATGATGCGACTGAAAATACTATGGCATGAGTCAGACACACATTCATCTTCAATGTGACATCTTCACTTTTCAGTACTTTAAAGAGGTCTCTTGCAACAGCTTTTCCCATTGCCATGTGTCTTTCGATATCTTGACTGCTGCTTCCATGGGTGTTGATTGTAGAACCAAGTAAGCAAAATTTTGGACTACCTCTATCTTTGTCTATTTATCATGAAGTTCACAAAGAAATACTGCGCATATAGTAGTAGATATTCACTAAGTGATAAATTTCTAATGCTATTATAAGATTTAACATTCACCAAATAAGTCTCTTGACAGTGTTAGGATCAACTATGCAGTGTCCATACCCAGTATAAAATGGTGGATGTTTTAATAGCTTTTTATACTTATTTCCATCCCTTGGACTTCTAAAAGGAAACAGAAACTCTTTTCATTTTTGCAATCAGTTTTTTCCTGGTATTCAGAGTTTATGCTATTTCATTCATCAGAACTTCGTTGGGGAAAGAAACTAGGTATACAGTGGAGTGCCTGCCTTTAATAAGCTAAGGTACTGAATCACTACCCACTGGCTATTAAAAACATAGGGAGCCAGGTATGGTGGCTCATCCCTCTAATCCTAGCACTGGGGAGGCTGAAGCAGGAGGATGACAAGTTTGAGGTCAGAGTGGAGCTAAATAGCAAGACCCTATCTGCAAAAATAAAGAAAATAAAGAAAGAAAGGGAGAGAGGTTGAGAAAAGAGGGGGAGGGAGGGACAGAGAAAGGGAGGGAGAGAAAGATAGATTCATTGATTTAGGTACAAATCTTATAAAATTGACTCAGTAGCATGTAGAGTATAGGTACCCATAATTGACCTTTTTCAGAATGCAGGTTTTTGCTTGTATTGTCTTCCCATTCATCTCAGCACAACCTCCATTGAAAGATAAAGTAAAATAAAATGTCTATGTCTGTTAACAGCTGGGTACCATTGTTGTTGTAAGGTGCCAGTCAAGTCGTGTCCAACTTATAGTGACCCTCGTAGAGTTTTTAGTGGCCGATTGTTTTCGGGATTGCCTGGGGAGTAGATTGCCATGTCTTTCTCCTATCTTTTTTTGGGATGCTGGGAATTGAACCCAGAACGTCAGATACTGCAGAGCAGCACTCCACCAACTGAGCTAAATCCTAGCCCTAGGTCATCATGGTGCATGACTATTATCCCAGCTACTTGGGAGGCTGAGGCAGGAAGTTTGCAGGTTTGAGGCCAGAGTATCCTGTGCACCTTAATGAGATCTTATCTCAAAAATAAAACATTTATAAAAAAGGGGCTGAGGAGGAGGTTCCATGATGGAGCACTTGCCAAGCATAAGGGTCTAGATTCAATCACCAGTATTGAGGGGAAAAAAGGTCAGTCAACAGAGCATTTTATTATTCTGAAAATGTTTTTAACCCGTAACTTCAAGGAGGATATGCAAGCAACAAATTATATAAGGTAAGATGGTAGAGTACAGAAAACCCTGGACCTGGATTCCATTCTTATACCTATCACTTACTCGCTGTGCAGTCCCATACAAGGTAGCCTACTTCTCTTGACAGTTTTATCGTTGTAAAATAGAAATACTTTCATTTAGAAATATTTTCTAATGCTGGCTACATGTAAAGTGCTTTGCTGGGCACCTGAATTAAAATAGGCACCCAAATTAAAATTGTTGCTGTGTTTTCTTAAGGAATTGCTATGAAAGCCAGATGAGATGTTGTGTGTGAAAATATAGTTGTTGGCTTTTTTTTTTTTAACCTATCAAGTGACACCTAATCAGTCTCAATCTTCAGCCATTAATATTGATTCATTTGTAGCAAATTTTGAAACAAAGAAATATTTGGCCTTAACCCCAATTAACAAAAAAGTTTCAAGTAGCCACACCATTCTTTGCACAAACCGTCCAGTTAACATAGGTTTTCCTTTGTGGATTGGTGAGGTTATTGGTTGTATTAGTTATCTATTGCTGCATAAAAACTTTTATCCTAAAACTTACAGCATCAACTTTTATTGTCTCAGTTTCTATGAGTCAGGCTTCCTAGTTCTGCTGGTTACTTCTGGTCAAAGTCTTTCATGAGGTTCTGGTCAAGCTGTCAGCTGGTGGCTGTGATCACATCTGAAGGAAAATCTAATCTGACCTCTTATAAAAAGAGGACATTTGGACACACAAAAGCACCAGGGGTTTGTGCACACAGAGAAAGGACCATGTGAGTGCACAGTGATGAGGCACCTACCTGGAAGCCAGTGAGAGGCCAAGCCTGCTAGCACCTTGATCTTGGATTTCTTTGCTCCAGAACTACAAGGAAAATGAATTTATGTTATTTAAGCCCCTCAGAGTGTGGTACTTTGTTATGATGACCCTAGAAAACTAATATAGCTGCCTTATGACATAGCAGCTGGCCTCTCCTGAGCAAGCAGTCCATGAGACTGTGAGCACTCAAGGCAGAAGCTACAAACTTTTTATTAAAAACAAACAAACAAAAACCTTAATTTTTGGAGCAATATCCCATAGTGTTTTCTATATTCTCTTTCTTAGAAGTGAGTCATTAAGTGTAGTCCACATTCAAATGGAGAAGACAACATAAGAGCACAAGTACCCAGAGGCAGGGATCATACTAGGCCAGCTTGCAGGCTGCCTACCATTTTAGGTTTTTTCTTTTTTAATAAATTAAAAGTGAAACATTAAGAGATGGCCAACTTGGAAAATCTTGTGTGATAAAATAGATTGAACCTCACAAAATATATGGGCACCCTAACTGATGAATTTGTAGACCACTCTGTGAAACTAAGATTGTTATGATCTGGAATGGGAATATTTTGACATTTAAGACAAAGTTCTGTGGGGTGATGAAGAGAATTTTATAGACTAGACAGAACAGAAATGGTACAGTGAGTACTTAGTCTACATCTCCTACAGTGATTCTCAGCCAGAGGTAGATACCACAAGGAAGTGAGGAGAAAAGAAGAGCAATGCCATAGGTGCATATGTGTATAGTCTGGCTGAACATGGTGGTGCACACCTGTAATCCCAGCATAGGGAGGCTGAGGCAGGAGGATCGTGAGTTCAAGGTCAGCCTGGGGTACATGCCAAGGTCCAGGCCAGCCTGAGCTAAAATAGTGAGACCCTGTCTCAAAAAAACAAAACAACAACAACAAAAAAAAAAAAAACTGTGGTCAAACTCAAATATAATATTATATATAGAAAATGAAGAGAGATTTATAGCTTTCATAAAACAAAGTACAGAAAGTAGAGCTTCACAGAATCTTCTCAGCTGATGGAGCACAGGCCAGAAAAGATTGAGAAACTGCTATAATCATTCTCTCGTTCATGTACATAAAGGAGGATAAATGAGAGTGGATTAGAGGTAGGCATGCAATGTACCATAATCCCCAGAGAGATGAGACAGTTTTAAAAATCCAGTGAAGAGTAGTAAAAATTATTAAGGGGCTGTGTGGATTAGTTTGGACGATAAATGTAAAATAGAAGAGATATTTAGGAGCCTTTAATGAACTTTAGGAAGAACTTTACAAGAGAAGGAGTGGTGATTGTTGAACCCAAGCTTTAGTTCAAAGATTATGCTCCTGTTTGTATAAAAAGGGGAGGTGGAATATATATATTTAGTTCCAGAGGACATCTGCTTTGTGGTGAAGTGAACTGACATCTGATTCCCCAGTAAGTACATTGGGTTCCCAATAGCTGTACCCTCTAAAATTAGTGGCATTGTCAGCTTGATTGTCTCATGTTTGTCTAACCATCAGAGTCCACATGGCAGAGCTATCTTATTCCCAACTAAGGTCAAGCTTCTTTTCACCAACAGCCCTGTTTGGGGTTTCTTAAGTGATCCTAATATAAGAAGAAAGTTTCCCTTTTCCTTTCAGAGCTCTCTGTGTAATAACATCTCCAAATATTAAGCTCTAAAAATTTAGCTCCTGCTTCATTGGAACTCTCCTGGGTGGGTCTCTAAGAGAGGAAGAAGCTGTTTCCTGTTATCTCCTGGTTGCATGATAACAAGATGACAGGCTGGGTCCATTTCAGTTTTCCTTACAAAAAGCTGTGGAGCAGAGAGGGAGAGGATGCAAGGACCTCAGCAGACCCCCACTATGGAGGTATCTTGAGATTTGCCTATTTCTGTGGATTACCTAGAGTTCTCTTGAACTCTTGAAATAGATGTTTCTGTGGATAAGGAACAATTTCTGAGATATATTGTTCAATAAAAGATGTAAAAACAAATCCCAGTGTAGATCATACTCCTGTTTGTATAAAAAGGGGAGGAGAAATATATATTTGTGTGTGCATAGGCTGTCCTGAGAAAGGCACACAGACAGATATATATATATACATACACACATATACATATACATATACATATATACATACATGTATACACACACACACACACACACACACACACACACACATATATTGTTGTTGTTGTTGTTAGGTGCCGTCGAGTCGGTCTCTGACTCATAGCGACCCTCTGTACAACAGGGGAAACACTATTGTCAGTGCTTCTCTGCTGTTCATCAGGTTTTCAATGGCAGATTGATTTTTGGGAAGGGGTTGCCAGGTCCTTCTCCCAAGCCTACAGCTTCTGGTGTTCCCAGGCGGTCTCCCATCCAGGTACTAACCAGGCCTGACCCTGCTTAGCTTCCAAGATCTGACGGGATCAGATGCCACAGGGCTACAGCTGCAGGCATATACATATATATATATATATATATATATATATATATATATATATATATATATATATATATCGAGGCAGCTGCCTGCCTCTGAGATGGAAACCCAGAGTCTACAATAGAAGAGACACTTTATTTCCTTTGATGTTGTGTGGTATTTTAAATTCATGCATGAATTACTTTTAAATAACCCAAATAGAAAGTTCTTTTTTAAAAAAAAAAAAGGAAGGAAGGAGAGAGAGATGGAAGGAAGGAAGAAACGAAGGAAGGAAAAAGCCCTGGAAGAAATGAAATTTAAGTTACTATGTATAGCCTTTACATTCATGCGCTATTCTCCCCATAATAATTTGAATTTTCCAATTCTCTGTGCTTTTATATCATTATAGTTTTAATGATGATTTTTTTGTTTGTTTGTTGGGTGCCATCTAGTCAGATCCAACTAAG
Source organism: Pedetes capensis (assembly GCA_007922755.1). NCBI lineage: Eukaryota > Metazoa > Chordata > Mammalia > Rodentia > Pedetidae > Pedetes > Pedetes capensis. The sequence continues at coordinate 5,850 of VMDO01023805.1, forward strand.
GGACCCTAGGTACAGCAGGATGAAACACTACCCAACACTTCCATGCACACTATCTTTTTATGTTGGGGTCCAGTGTTGCAGTCACTGTGTTTCTTCTCATTTTGAGCCATGTCACATCAGCAAAAGGAGGTCCCAGGGTTTGTATTCCATTCCCATAGTTAAGGTCAACTGTACCTTGAGGAGGCAACTCTTCCCCAATAGTCTTTTGAATGCCTTCCAGCAGAGAAGCTATTCATAGGGTTTTCAATAGCTAATTATTTTGGGAGTGGGCTGCCAGTCCTTCTCTCTAGTTTGTCTTAGTCTGGAAGCTCAGCTGAAACCTTCCACCATGAATAGCCCTGCTGGTATCTGAAATACCAGTAGCATAGCTTTCTGCATCACAGCAACACGCAAGCCCCCACAGCATGACAAGCTGACAGACACGTGGGGGATCATGATGGTAATAGCTATTTATTGAACACCTGCTATATCCCAGGTACTATAATTTTATATAGTTTTTACTTCTTCATTATAGCAGTCATGAGGAATACTTCTTACTTCCTTGATTTTTGGCTAAGACATATTCCTTCCTCTGGTTCTCTATTAAAAATAGAGTTCTGAGATTAATTTTCTACCAAATGCTAACTAGCACTTTATTCCAACAAAGATTAGAATTGCCCTTTTCCTGAGGATGCTTTGAGTTCCTTCTACCTAGGATTTTTCTCCTCTCTTTGTTTTCCTTCTCTGGTTATATTTTATTATTTTATGCATTTTCAGAACTTCAGTTTTTATCCTTATTCTAATGATGCTGACATCTGGGTCTCCTTTAGTGGTATCCAAAATACATGTTGTTACAAGCAACTGAACCCAACTCAAAACATCTAGGGAAAGGCTTTGCCTCACATTACTAGAGAGGAAAAAGAATTCATAGGATTAGAGAACTGAAGGTAGTCAGATCTCTTTTCTTCTCCATCCTTTTCTGCTTCATGCTCTTTCTCCCCATCTTTCTTCATCTCTTCATTTTCCATCACAACTTCATTTCCTGGTTTATGTGGCTTCTTCCATGTGGCAAGATTAGATGGAAATGTGTGGTTTGAGCAGCTCCAGCCTCGTTCTTCCCAGCTTAGGGACCAAAAAGTACAGAGAGCCTTTCTCTTTCTACTTTAGTAGAAAAAGTCTCCCAAAGATGCATTGTGATTAGCTTGGTTTGAGTGACAAAGCCACTCTTGAAGCAATAGCTGGGGTCAACGAGTTGCAGACTTTAGCCACGTCTGGATCATTTGCCAACTTTTGTGGTCCAGAGGGTATGGAACTGATACTTGGAGTCTAGCCATTGTACCTGGTTAGAATCCAGCAAGGGGAGGGCAATTTTCCAAAAGAAGTGAGAAAGACTGAAAGGATAAGCAGATAGGAAAGGTCACTAAGCAGACAAAGATAATTAACTCCTCCACTTTTCACCCTTAGTTTTTTTTTTTTTTTAGAATTAATTTAAACTTCCTTTTACCCTTAGCTTCTTAACATCTATACAAATGTAGGGTTAAGTAAGATAGTGCATGCAATAAGCACTTCATATACTCCTTGGAGGAGAATACATGATAAGTTGTTATCTGTAATTAATGAATATCTATTTTTATATAAATTACCTTGATTTAATCATTGCACAGTACACACATATATCAAAACATCACATTATTTTTTTCTTTTCCCCTTTATTAGCAAATGATGATGGGGTACAGATTAATACAGCATTGGTTTTTCCATTATGCATCCTTTACATCACTTCTGGCAACACTTTTATCAACCCACAGTTTGTGGAGCCTTATGGCTAATATGTAGGAAAACCCAAATGCTTATTTGGGTTATATTCTCCTGTTTTTCCAACATACTCATGAAGTCGTGCTGTTTACATTGAGATCATCCTCTTCCCCATTCATCCCTCCACATTGACCCTCCTCCACAGCCCACTTTCCCCAATCTTTGTTTCCTCTGCTAGTTCCTTCCCACCTTTTTTCTACTGTTTATATTGTCTCTTCTTTGCTTTAATTGTGCATTTTTATATGTCAATTCACTTACAGGACTTTTTCTTCCTGTAAGTATGATTCCAGTCCCACATATGAGTGAGAACATGTGGCATTTCTCTTTTTGAGCTTGTGTTCATTCGCTTAAGATGATGTTCTCCAGTTCTATCCATTTTGCTGCAAATGACATTATTTCATTTTTTATTGCTAAGTAGTATTCCATTGTATATATGTACCATAGTTGTTTTTTTTTTCATCCATTTTGCTGTTGATAGGCACCTTGGTTGGTTCCATATCCTTGCTATTGTGAAAAGTGCTGCATTGAATATGGAGATGCAGGTGTCCCTGTGGTATGATGACTTGTCTCCCTTTGGGTATATTCCCAGTAGTGATATAGCTGGGTCATATGGCAGTTCTGCCTGCAGCCATAGTGCTGTGGCATCTGATCGCATCAGATCTTGGAAGCTAAGCAGGGTCAGGCCTGGTTAGTACTTGGATGGGAGACCTCCTGGGAATACTAGGTGCTGTAGGCTTGGGAGAAGGACCCGGCAACCCACTCCCAAAACTCAATCCGCCATTGAAAACCCTATGAACAGTGGAGAAGCACTGATAAAGTGTTTTGCCTGTTGTATGTAGGGTTGCTATGAGTTGGATATCGATTCAACAGCACCTAACAACAACAACATGGCAGTTCTATTTTTAGTTTTCTGAAGGATCTCCAAAGTGGTTGATTGATTGATTTCCAAAGTGGTTGAACCAATTTACAGTCCCACCAACAGTGTAAGAGGGTTCCTTTTTCTCCACAACCTTGCCAACATGTGTTGTTATTTGTTTTGTTGATCTTGGCCATTCTTACTGGAGTTAGGTGGAATCTCAGGGTTGTTTTGATTTGCATCTCCCTAATGGCTGTGGATATTGAGCATTTTTTCATGTACTTCATGGCCTTATGAACCTTATGAACTTATTCATTTGAGAGCTGTCTGTTCAGTTCCTTTGCCCACTTTTGTATTGGATTACTTGTTGTCTTGGGAATTGCTTTCTTGAGTTCTCTGTAAATTCTGGAAAGTAGTCCTCTGTCAAATATGTCAGATGCAAAGATTTTCTCCCATTCAGTGAGCTCTTCCTTAAGTCTCTGTTTCCTTTGCTGTACAGAAGCTTTTTAATTTCATGTAATGCCATTTGTCTATTCTTGTTGCAATTTCCTGAGCAATTGGAATCTTATTAAGGAAATGCTTTCCTATGCCTATATGTTAGTGTATTGCTTATCTTTTCTTCTAGTAATTTTAAGGTTTCTTGTTTTATGTTGAAGTCTTTTATTCATTTCAAGTTAACTCATGCAGATTGAGAGGTGTGGGTCTGTTTTCATTTTTCTATAGGTGGAAATCCAAGTTTCCCAGCACCATTTGTTAAAGAGGCTATCTTTTCTCCAATCTGTGTGCTTAGCTCCTTTGTTAAAGATCAGGTAGCTATAGATGCATTGATGTAGCTCTTGGTCCTCAATTCTATTCCATTGTTCTTCAAGACTATTTTTGTGGCAGTACCAAGCTGTTTTTGCTACTATAGCCCTGTAGTATAGTTTAAAATCAGGGATTATGATCTCATCTGTATGAGTTTACAGTTTAAGAGTGTTTGGTCTATACATGGTCTTTGGTGTAAAACATCACATTATATACTATAAGTTTATATACTTTTTAAAATCAGTTATATCTTAATAAAGCTAGTGGAAAATGTTTTTTTCTCGGGGCCAATGTTCTAAATCTTGAATCTTTTTTTTTCTTTATTCCCTTTATTGATAAATGTTGGTGGGCTACAGAGGAACGATAGCATTTGCTTTTTCCGTTGTGCAACTATCTCATCACTTTTGGTTACACTTTCATCAACTTACAAAGTTTATGGAACATTTTGATTAATATATAGTAAAACTCGTGTGCATTTATGGATTACATTCCCTTGTTTTTCCCATGTACTCATGAAGTTGCATCATTTACACTGAGATTATCCTCTCCTCTCTTATCCCTTAATATTGTGTTGCCTCCCCTTCCCACATTAACTTAGCTAAGAAGGGAAAATATAAGCAGAGTAGAAAGAAGAAGGGAGGGGACTGACAAAGGAAAGCTTAAGCTGTGAAATGAATATCTATTTTTAATTATAAGAAAATATGTATAGCACAAAATTTGCCTTTTTAACCAATTTTATGTGTATAATTCAGTGGCATCAAGCACATTCCCATTGTTACACAACTATCTCTACCATCTCCAAACTTTTCTCATCTTGCAAAAATGCAACTCTGTACCCATTATATACTAATTCCCCATTTCTTTTTGTTCCCACACCCTGGTAACTACCATTCTGCTCTTTGTCTCTGTGAGTTTGACTACTCAGGATGCTTCAAATATGTGATATTATACCATATTTGTTCCTTTATGACTGGCTATTTCACCTAGCATAATGTTCTCAAGATTCATCTCTATTATAGCATGTGTCAGAATTTCCTTCCTTGTTTAAGGTTGAATAATATTCCATTATATTTATATGCCACATTATGTTTTTCCATTCATCCATCAATGAACACTGGAGTTACTTCCACATTTTGACTATTGTGAGTAATGCTGCTGTGAACATGGTTATATATACATCCATACTACTCTGGTGTCTGGTCTTTTCTCATCTTGGAAGCTAAACAAAGTCAGGCCTGTTTAGTCTTTGTATGGGAGACCACCTGGGAATACTGGGTGCTGTAGGCTGGGAAGAAAGACCCGGCAGTCCATTCCCAAAATAATCAACCATCAAAAACCCTATGAATAGCAAAGAAGCACTGTTAGACATAATGCCAGGCATGACAAGCACAGTGTCTGGTAGTGTTTTGTACTGTTGTACATAGTGCTATTATGAGTCATATCCAACTCGACACTACCTAACAACAACAAACGTGGTTATACAAATATCTGTTCAAGTCTCTGCTTTCATTTCGTTTGGATATATACACAGAAGTAGAATTACTGGATCATATGGTAATTCTTTTGAGGATCTGTCATACTGTTTTCCATAGTGACTACATCATTTCACATTCCCACCAACAATGTACAAGGGTCCTATTTCTCCACATCCTAATGAGTGTGAGGTGGTTTTAAGTACTTTTAAATTAAATAGTGGTAACTGAGATATACTACTATCTCCGGCAGGATTAGCCTTATGGATGAGTGGGACAGAGAGCACCTGGAGCATCATTGTTATAAAGATATGTATTAAAGGCTGGACACGGTGGCTCACGCCTGTACTCCCGGTGACTCAGGAGGCAGAGGCAGGAAGATCGCAGGTTCAAGGCCAGAGATATCCTGTGTAACTTAGACCCTGTCTCAAGATAAAAAAAATGGGCTGAGGGTGCAGCCCAATGGTAGAGCACTTTCACAGTGTGCGCAAGGACTTGGTTTAACCCCCAAGTACTGCAGGGGGAAAAAAAAAACTATTAAAGCTGAAGTGGACAAATTCTCCCAGGGAAGGTGTTTGAGGAGAAGCCCCAGGGGAGCCCAGGAGGTGGCCTCGGAGGCACCTGAATATTTCAGACCTTCACACATGAGATGGGAATGTTAGATAAGCTCAGATGCTGAAACAGATGATATTTTGTCTGCAAATAAAACTTTAAAAATATTTTCATATGAATAGTGTCCTGTAGAGCCCTTTATAGTACTCAGAATGCTTTCCTGTAGATAATCTTATTTGGCGCTGAGAACAATGCAATTGAAGTCCTTAAGTTATTTCCTTATTACAGAGAAAGAACCAGAAGAACAGAGAGACTGAAGTTTTCCCAAAATTCTTGTTGGCATTTGTTTCTCAGGATGATCAGTATTGGGAGGCCAAAGGCCGAGTGGTTCAGAGATGCCCACAGCGAGAGTTCTTCCCCTCTTAAGCCCAGGGCGATCTCATTCCATAGCTTCTGGGAACAAAATATACCAGCCCCTCTTTGCTTCCTCTGAGGTAGTAAGGAATTTGATGGTCTTCCTGCTAGGGTGGGAATGGGGTTTAGCTCTGTTGATAGAGTACTCCTCTGTGCGCTCTTAGGCCCTGGGTTCAATCCCCAGCACCACAGAAATGAGAGAAGGACCTGGCAGCCCAAAACAATCTGCCTTTGAAGACCTTATGAATAGCAGAGAAACACTGACATAGCAGTGAGCATGACACAGTGTTGAGGAGTGTTTCATTCTACTGTACATAGGGTCACTATGAGTCGGACCTGACTTGATGGCACCTAACAACAACAACATGCTAAAGCAGTTGTATTTAAACCATGCGTCAAGACCTACTAGTGGGTCATTGAATCAATTTAGTGGGTCACAGACTAGGCTTACAAGAACCATGGTGTGCATCTCTTCTTAGCTATATCTCAGTAGCTTCATGATGGTTATTTGTATTCAATTATTATGGAAATGAAGCAACAATACCAAATTGGAGCTTTTGTTTGTTTTACCCTACAAGAGCACGTTAAATATCTATTAGCCTAGCACACCAGCTCAGTCACCAACTGTCTCCCCACTCCGGTGGAACAGAATGAAATAGAAAGAAAAATACCAGGGTCCATGTATAATGCATTATTAAGTTTTGTGAGACTTCTATTCAAGTCATAAAGCTCTTCATGTGTATGTTCAGTGGCCACCTAAAATGTACTTTTTACTATACATTGCAGTCCAAAAATGCTTAAAAGTCCCTGGTGTAGCATCCCTTTATTTACTTCTTACCTTCCTTGAGCAACTGAAAGTCTGTTCTCCTCCTTGTCTTCAGGCACAGTGCTGCTGTTCAGCACCCTCTGTGACACAATGTTGCATCTAGTACAGGATAATGACACTGAACTTTTGCCAGGCTAGAAGTTATTGTTCTGGAATAGATGAAATCTTTGTGTATGTCTGTTCTTTTAAACTCAAAGCTGTATAAAAATCCATTCTTAAACCCCACCAAAGAGTTTCTACACTGAGGAGTAAACAAAAGTTATAATTATTATTAAAGCCCCAAAGTGAAGGACTTGTGAATAGCCCAGATTAAATCTCATTATTTTGTTCTACCATTCTTTGTTACCAAAGCACTCTGTAAAGAAATTAAATCTTTTCAAGAAAGTAAAATTATTCACTTTTGTTATAATGGTTGAGTACTTTCTTTTATAAGTCTAGATTTTATGTATAGACAGAAATATGTCAGACATGCTTAAACAGATCGTGCTTCAAAATTAGTATGGTAGATTACAGACTTGGATCCCAAGAACTTTGATTTAGATCAGTCTTGCAATTTTTAAATTTATATAATAGTTAGTAAGTACCCTCATGCAAAAAAGCAGTCAAACATTTAACATGGTGTTTCTTCCCTTAGGATATTCACTATCAAAATGTAGTTACAAAAAGAAACATTTTTCACTGGATGACATTTGAAAGTCATTCAAAGATTTATCTCCCTGGCCAATGGCATGGCACATACCTGTAGTCCCAGCAATGCAAAAGGCTGAGGCAGAAGGATGCCAGGTTCAAAGCTAGAGGCAGCCTGCACTACTTAGCAAGACCCTGTTTCAAAATAAAAAGAAGATTAAAAAATAGAAAAAGAGTCTTGGGTTCAGTTCAGTATTAAAGCACTTACCTCTGTCCATCTCATCTAATGCATGATGTAATTTTATCTTGTACATATACTGGTTTGTTGTAAAAAGAAAATGAGCCAGAATAAGGGGAACATAGTTTTTATAGGTTTTATGAGAGTTAAGTATATTCTCAGAAATAAATTATTCACTTTTATTAGAATAAGAATTAAGTTTCAGCTGGGTATATTGGCACTCTTCTGTAATCATAGCACTCAGGGAGTATGAGACGGAGGATCTCAAGTTCAGGGTTAGCCTGAGCTACATAGTGAGTTCAAGGCCCTGTCTAAAAAAAAAAAAAATTAGTTTTCTTGTATAAAAACAATAATAGTATAATTCCTTAAAATGACTTTTTATTAACACTTTACTGGTGATGTATGGGTCTAACAGACCCAAGCAGTATATTTATATTCTCCTTGTACACGCTAATTCTGTGAAAGGGTTCATCTCTTCAGTATCTTCCTAGAATTTGGCCTACTTGTCAGGTACTTGCATGTATGATTTTGATTCACTTGTTCTTGTTAGGTGCCATTGAGTCAAGTATGCCTCATAGTGACCGTATGTATAGCAGAACAAAACACTCTCCAACATTGTGCCATGCACATGATCTTTTTTATGTTTAAGCCTCATTGTTGCAGCCACTGTGTCAATCCATCTAGTTGAGAGTCTTCCTTTTTTTCATTGACCCACCACTCTCCCAAACACATCATTCTCCATGGATTGATTCACTAAGTGGTATGAAATACAAGAAGGTTTGGGTTGACCTAATATCAGTAGGTATGTTAGTTTTTTAAAAACATTACTATCCCTCTATTTTTATGCAATAATATAATTCTTATGGCAGTAACATTGAAAAAAATGGTGTCCAAATAATTTCCTACACCTGTGAAGTCTGATGATCCTTGATTTCCAGGGATTGCACAACAAATTTTGAATGAATTAGATAAAAAAGATGAAGATGCAAGTGACGTGGATGATGGTGACAATGATCAACAGTCAGTGAGTTCTCATGATACAGATACCAATGAAGAAGAAGTAGGAGAAAGATCAGTAAAGGAAAAAATACTAGAAGAAGACAGAGAAAAATAAGAAGAAAAAGCAGATGGAGGAGACAGTAGATCTGGTGGCAGTAAATTCTTACATTATATTTGAAAGCCTAGACAGAAAATAGTTATCACAATTGGACCTTACAAAGCTATTAGGGTGAGAACTAAGTATTCTTGAGTTGAATGACACATATATAATGAAAGAATTCCTATCAAAACACGAGCTTTGGTTAAGGGTGTTTTATGACCTGAAAATGCCCACTCCACCTCAAGAAAATCAAGCAGAGCCAGCAAAAAGAAAATGATGTTACATGTGCACATCAAAATTTAATAGAAAAACATCTTATTCAAGTACTAAGTGCAAGGTTTCAGTTAAAAATATCAAGAAACAACTTTCATTTTAAGTACCAAAGATTTTTTCAAATACTGTCAGTTTTATAAATTGTAATATAAGCCAAGTGCAGTGGCTCATGACTATAATCCCAGTGACTCAGGAGGCAGATCCAGGAGGATTGTGAATTGGAGGCCAGAGGCAGCCTACATAACTTAGTGAGACCCTGACTCAAAATAAAAACTGAAAAATGAGCTTGGTTGGGCACTTGCAAAGTATGTGCAAGGCCCTGGGTTCAGCCCCAAGTATTGCTAAATAAATAAATAAATAAAATATAATACAGAGGTTTTTTGTTTATAATATATATATGTGTATGTATGTATGTATGCATATAGATAGATAGATAGATAGATAGATAGATAGATAGATATACCAAAACAGAAAAAATATCTTAAGAAAGGTTTAAACTAAAATGTAAAGCCACTTGCAACAAAAAGAAATACCTATATATCCTTAAAATATATATATAGGTCTTAGTGACCTGATGTCACTAGTTGTATTCCAGTTAGGGCACTTTGCCAGTTAAGTGTTAACATTATTCAACCCTCACTTGCAAACAGAAAATTAATTTTCCCTCGTAGGCATACACTTTCACAGATATTGGTTTTGACATCTATGACTTGAACCAAGTGTCTTCATTGTTCATTTGCAATTAAAAAGGGTTCCTGGGGGGTTGTGCAAGCTGCAGCTCCCACTCTGCTGTGGTGGTCAGCAGCAACCTGTAGCTGCATTTCAGTTATCCCTGGGCTGCCTTTGCTCTGAGCAAACCCCTTGCAGCTGTGCCCGGCACCTTTGTGTCACTCAGGCAGGGTTTCATGAAATGGATCCGAGGCTCTTGTGCCTGTGTTGTTCATTCCTATGTGCTCAAGCAGGGCCCAGGAAGGTGAAGGGACAGCAGGTTGGCCCTCACTCCCCATCTGTCCCTTTGTACTAATGCCACTCAGGATATAAATAAATTGATTCATTCACTGCCTTTCTCATCAGAGTAGAATGTTGCCAGAAGAGACTACCGGGGTCACCCTGATCAGTTGGAAAGGCTTTAGGGACAGACCTAAGATGAAAGTCTTTGCATTTAGATAAAATTTTTGTGTGTTTATTTTTTGTTTGTTTGTTTTTGAGACAAGGTCTCACTCTGTAGCCCAAGCTGGCCTGGAACTCACTATGTAGACCAAACTGGCCTGGAACTCACTGGCCTTGAACTTGTGTCAGTCTTCTAGCCTTAGTTTCCTAAGTGCTGGGATTGCAAGCATGTACCTGGCTTAGGAAATTTTTACAATTAAGTTTTTAATTTTATTACTCTTATTCACTTCAAACCTTGGGGGGAATAAAGATAATCCAGTTTTATGTTTATATCATTTCAGGTTTGGGCTTCCTTTACTAGCACAGAAGTCATGATTAATTTGCTATCTTCTCTGAGCAGGAAAAACTAAGTCAGATGAACTCATGGAAAATTTGCATCTTGACCGCTGGTCTAGAAATGTAGATGGCCACTTAGCACACCCACCTTTTGCTGTTTGCAAAGTATAGTTTGTATTATTAGTTGGATGGCTTTTATTATCCATAGATAACACTACTATTGATCATTTCCCATATCTGTCAGTTAACTATTTATCAGGCATATTCCATGTAAAAATTTATAAGACATCTCTGCACTTAAAAGTACAGCAGGCAAACTGGGTACAGTGGGGCACGCCAGCCCCTTGGTAGGCGGAGACAGGAGGATTTCAAGTTCAAGACCAGAGGCAGCCTGCATAACTTAGTGAGACCCTGACTCAAAATTTAAAAATGGGGAGCTGGGCGTGGTGGCGCACGCCTGTAATCCCAATGGCTCGGGCTGCAGAGGCAGGAGGACCGCAAGTTCGAGACCAGAGGCAGTCTGCATAACTTATCGAGACCCTGTCTCAAAAAGTAAAAAATGGGCTGGGGCGCAGCTCAGTGGTCCAACACTTGCAGAGCATGCAAGCGCGAGGCCCTGGGTCTAACCCCTAGTACCGGAAAAGAAATAAAAAATAAGATAAAATAAATGGGCTGGGGGTACAGCCCAGTGGCAGAAAACTTGCAAAAGTGTATGTGAGGCCTTGGGATCAATCCACAAGTACTGCAAAAACAAAAAACAAAAATCTAAGTGTATTTTAAAAACAACTAAGTGGCACTTTTAGCATTGAAAAGATAATAATAAGTAAGGTTTAAAAAAAAAATCAATAGATGGACCTAACTGCAGAATAGATACAGCTGAGAGAAATTTAATGAACTCAAGGATTCATTTAAATACTCTTGAATACACACACACACACACACACACACAAAAGAGGTAGGAAACCACTTGAGAAGGCCTAATAGAGTTGTAATTAGTTCTGTAAAGAAAACATGGAAAAGGGATTATATTTGAAAAGATAATGGCTAAAACTTTTCTAGAATTAGTGAAAGATACACATAACATTGGGAGAAGGACCTGGCAACCCCCTCCCAAAAATCAATCTGCCATTGAAAACCCTATGCACAGCAGAGAAGCACTGACAATAGTGTTTCCCCTGTTGTACAGAGGGTCGCTATGAGTCGGATACCGACTCGACGGCACCTAACAACAACAACAACAACACATAACATATTGCAGTGAATCACAAGAAATCTGTACTCAAGCCTGGGAGGTGGCATAGGCCTATATTCCCAGTGACTCAGGAGGTAGAGTCACGAGGATCACAAGTTTGAGGCCAGAGGCAGCTTGCATAACTTAGTAAGACTTGTCTCAAAATATAAAGCAAAAAAATGGGCTAGGGGTGCAGCTCAGTGGTAGAGCACTTGCAAAGTATGCACAAGGCCCTGGGTTCAGCCCCCAGCCCCCATACTGAAAAAAAAAAAGAGAGAAGGAAAAAAAAAAAAAAAGAAAGAAAAAGAAATCCACACTCAAACACACCATCCTGAAACTTTAGAATACTGAAGACAAAGAAAAAAGTCAAAGCAGCTAGAGTAGAAGGATTACCAAAGGAGTGCCAATTTGATTGACAGCTAACTTCTCAATAGTAAAATGAAAACCAAAATACTGTGCAGTGTTGCCACTGATGAAAGAAAATAATTACCAAACCAGAAATGTATTCTAAGCAAAAATGTCCTTCAAGAGTAAGTACGAAATACATCTTCTAACATATAAAACCCCAAAGAGTTTGAGTACTAGGTCTTCACCAAAAAAAGGCTCTAAAGAATGTATTTCAGACAGAGGAAGGTGATACCAGAAGAAAGGTCTGAGATGTGAGAGAAATTATGAACCAAGCATGTATAAAATGTGGACAATAAAATGATAATAATGCTCTTGTGGATTAGAAAATGGGGGAGTGAAAATACCTAAACAATATCGTGTAAATCAAGGGGAGATGAGCAGAGAATTCAAATAGTCTTACTTGATATTATACAATGAAAAAAGTAAAGATATTAACTTTAACATGATTGTAATGTACAAGTGCTGAAATGAATAGAGTAACTACTAAAAGAATAGAAATATAAAAAGCCGAAAGTAGCAGAGAGTACAATGAACAAACAGCCACGTAGCCTTCATAGCAGAGACAGACAATACACCAAATACATAATACAAACAGAGCATCAGACAATAGTGAGTGCCCCAGAGAATGGGGAGGTTCACTATACTAAACAAAGTAGTCAGAGAATGAGGCAGTTGAGTCAGACCTGAAGGAGGTAAGGAAATAAGCTGGTGGATGTGTAGGGAAGGGAATTCCAGGCAGAGGGAACAGCATGAGTACAGTTGAGGAGAGAGATGGTCACTGCTATGTTTGAGAAACGCAAGCAGGCTAGTGGGGCTTCCACATGCAAGAAAGCAAGGAGAACAGATGAGGCTGAGAAATAATGAGGGGCAATGAGGCAGGGTCCAGGGGGGAAAGGAAGGGCCTTGTACCTTTCCCTTGAGTGCAGAAGCCATCAAGGTGAACTGAGCAAAGGATCACTGCCACAGCTCTGTCAGCAGGGGCCACGTGGAGCAATGGGGGTGAGGAAAATGACCTGCCAGCATGTCGTCAGGCTGGAGTTTAAAGAACCTAGTTTTAAGCTACTAAAAGAGACCTTTCTAAAACATAAGTATATAGCCATGATGAAATAAAGGGTTGGGAAAAGATAACCAGGAAAATAGCAACCAAGTGAAGGCAAGTCAGACAAAATAGGTTTTCAGGCAAAAAACCTATTAAGAAATAACGAGGGTTATAACATTTTGGCTAATGATTCACCAGGAATGTACTTAACCTTTTCTTGTTGACTTATTTTAACTAGTATATTAAATGATTTTAAAAATTTAATAAATAGAGGCATTTTATGAAAAAATATTGCATAAATAATTAGCAGATGCACAAAGAAAACATAAATCCACCTTTGTATTAGAATGTTTCATGTAACTCAGTAATTGATAGATAAAGCAGTATGAAAATCAGTACCATTTTAGAAATTTTGAAATAATTAACAGGCTTGATTTAACATATGTGTAGAACATACACTGAATAACTGCATAATGCACATTTTTTTTAAATATCCAAGGAGTATTTGCAGAAACTATGTACTAGGCCTTAAATCACATTTTGAAGACCATGTTCCCTGACCACAATACAATAACAACAAGGAAAAAAACTAGAAAATCCTTATGTTTGGAAACTAAGGAAGAATTAACACATCAAAAAAAAAAGTCATAATTAGAAAATGTTGTCCACTATCAAAAGCCTGAGGAATATAGCTAAAGTGATACTTCAAGTGAGATGAAGGGAGAGGCTGAAAGTTAATGTGCTAAGTATCTGGCTTAAAAAGAAAGAAAAAAAAAAAAAGAACAACCAAATAAATCCAAAGAAAGTAAAAAGTAAAGTAAATAATAATAAAGATAAGAGAAGAAACTAATAAAATAGAAAATAAATAAAAAGTTGAGAGGAATGAATAGAGATATTACATGCCTCAGAGATTAAACAGATGGTAGGAAGATAGTCATGAATAATTTTATGCTGATAATTTTTATTTACGTTTGCAGTGCTAGTGGTCGAACCTAGGGCTTTGCACATTCTTGGCAAGTGCTCTTCTACCACAGAGCTACACCACCAACCCTGATAAATTTTTAAAACCTTGGCAAGATGGATATAATTTTAGCATTTAATTTAAAAAAGTACTTAAGAAGAAGAAATATGAAATCCAAATATTCCTTTAATTATTGAGGAAATTGAATCAAGAACAAAATTCTTCCCATGAATATAGCACCAGGCTTTATACTTTTCCTGGTAAGCCCTAACAAATATCCGTGGAATAAATATTCCAACCCACAAACTATTTCAGAATATAAGAGGGAACACTTCCAAACTGTCATTATTCTGATATCAAAACCTGACAAGGGTGGTCCAAAAAATGTTCCAAAATTACAAACATTCTTAATCATGGATATAAGTATAAAATTTACAAATAAAGTATTAGAAAATTGAATCCAGCAATGTTTAAAAAGATTACATCGTCACCAAGTTCACTTTACCCCAGAGATCCAACAGTTGTTTCATATTTAAAAATTGACTAATGTAATTTATCGCAGTTACAGGCTGGGGGGGGGGGGGAGAGCATGTCCTCTTCTGAATGGATACAAAATGAGCATTTGACTTAATTCAGTATTTATAGGACTTTTTTAAAAATCCCAGAACACAAAGAAACTTTCATTACCTAATAGTAAAGTATCTACAGACCCAAGCAATAAAAATTGGAAAATTTGAAAGCACTCATTCCCTATCAGATGAGAAGCTAGACAAAGGAGCCCGCCTGTTCAGCGTTGTAGTGGACAGTCCCAGTCAGTAAACTGAACTAAGATGACAACATAAGGTCCAGAAAGGAAGAAGCAAATTATCATTATTCTCAGATAAAGCATGGTGTGTTTGACTGGAAACCCCCCAAAAAGTTTAAATAAATCATTAACTCTATAGTAGAGTTTTCCAAAATCAATTACATTTCTATATGTCAGCAACAAATGAATATGTGATTACTGAAAAGCTGCCTATTACAGAGCATTAAAATGTATAATGAACCTAAGAATAAATCTAACAAAAGATATGTAAGACCTGTTTATATATATATATATATATAAACTTATTAAGGTCATTTTTTAAAATTAATGGATTTCATGGATCAAAAGTCACAGTTTGATAAAGATGACAACTCTCCCAAAATTGATCTGCATATTTGAAGGGATTTTGGTTATTTATTTATTGAAATTTGACAAAGTGATTCTAAAATTTATGTGGAAGAAAAAAGTATAACCCTGGTATTCCCTAAGAATGGGGGTAAGAAGAGGGGGCTATATGTGACTTGCTTTAACCAAAGAAGAATTATTATTGAGCTAAAGTCCTTAAGAGAGTGTGGTGGTATTGGCACAAGAAGGAGAAACCTAAAACTGATCTCCAAATGGAAACAATTTATGAGCAAGAGACTAAATTGCAATTAAAGGCGGAAAGGCTCAATTTTTCGATGAATAATGTTAAAACAGTGAGTTATTATATGGGGAAAAATGAAATTAGACCTTTCAGGTTGGATTAAAGCCTTAAATGTGAAAAGTCAAAAGTGTAAATCTTTTAGGAGACATCATTATGACCATGGTATGAGGAAAGTAGTTTTTTACATTAGACCTAAAAAAACACAGGGTATAAAGGCAAAAACTGATTAATTTGACTTGGTAAAAAATCAGAAAGCTCCAAGTTACCAGAACGATGCTGGGTTTTTTTCCCCTATAAATTCTTATCTCTTAAGGACACATTCTGAAGTATTTATTGGCAAAATAATGTATTATCTTGGGTCTGCTTTGAAAGTGCTCCAGGGAAAAAACGTGAAGAGAGCAAACACTCCTGTAATCCCAGTGACTCTGGGGGCTGAGGCAGGAGGATCACAGGTTTAAAGCCAGAGGCAGCCTGTGCAATTTAGGGAGAGCTTTTCTCAAAAAAAGGAATGGTAGAATGTTCATGATTAGTGAGAGCAGATTATGAGAAATATGGACATGTATTATACTATCCTATTTTGTTGTGGATGTTGGAAATTTTCTGTTTTTTTAAAGTGGATTTTTAAAAAGAAACCATCCACGTTTATCATAATGTCTTGGGTTTTCTGGAAGTCTTAACATTTCTAAAGAAGTGTTTGCTAAAAAATTTACTTGTTAGGTATATATTTAAACATCATCTGAGTAGGACTTTTCTTACAAATTAGTAAATCATAAAACAACTTTAAAAACACGATAAAGAAAGTGAAGAGACAAATCACAAACTAACTGAAGGTATTTGTACCACAGAAACCAAAAACTTTACTAATTTTTAATCCTTCAAAATATTAATGGTTTGATAAGGTATGAAGCAAACAACTTCTAAAATTCAATAACCAGTTTCTTAGATTTGATATCGAAAGAGTAAACAACAAAGGAAAAACACTACATACCATCAAGATTTTAAAAGTCTGTACTTCAAAGTACTCTATCAAGGAAGTGAAGCAATAAGCATATGGGAAAGTCCTCAACATCATTAGCCACTGGAGAAATGCAAACTAAAACCCCATCAGGATGCGACCTCACACCCAGCAGAATGGCTGTGATCAAAAAGAGACAATAACAAGTATTGACAAGGATATGGGGAAATCAAGCCTTCACACATTGCTGATGGTGGTGTAAAATGGTATAAATGCTTTTGAAAAGTCTGACAATTCCTCAAATGGTTAAATATAGAATTACCATCTGACCAGCAATTAATTTCAATCTAGATCTATGTTGTTAGGTGCCATCGAGTCGGTATCCAACTCATACAGACCCTATGTACAACAGGAGAAACACTTTGTCAGTTCTTCTCTGCTGTTCATAGGGTTTTCAATGGCGGATGGATATTTGAGAGTGGGTTGCCAGGTCTGTCTCCCAAGCCTACAGCACCTGGTGTTCCCAGGAGGTCTCCCATCCAAGTACTAATCAGGCCTTACCCTGCTTAGCTTCCGAGATCTGACGGGATCAGATGCCACAGGGCTACAGCTGGGCCTAGATCTATACATATGAGAAATGAAAACGTGTTCAAACAAAACCTTGTACATGAATGTTTATGGCAGCATTATCAATAATAGCTAAGTGATAGAAGCAACTCATGTCCATCAACTGATGAATGGATAAACAAAATGTGGTATAGACACATAATAGGATATTATTCGGCCATCAAAAGGAATAGAGGACTAACACATACTACCATGTGGGTAATCCATAAAAATATGCTAAGGAAAGATTCTAGTCACAAAGGACCACATACTATATGATTCCATTTATATGAAATATCCAGAATAAGCAAATATCCAGAATAGGCAAATTCTGTAGAGACAGAGCTTGGGCATTGAGAAGTAGAAGAGGTGATGGCTAGAGGGTATAGGTTTCTTTGAGGGGTAATTAAATACTCTAAAATATATTGTGGTAATAGATACACAACTCTGAATACAGTAAAACCTGTTAAATTATACACATTAAAAGAGTACATTGTATATGTGAATTTTATCTCAGTAACACTGTTTTTAAAAAATCAATAACAACTCAGTAGGAAAATAAGCAAAAGGCACATCCAGGCATTCCATAGAAGAAACATGTGCACAATAGATGCTTGAAAAGATGCCCATTCCTAGGAAAAATGCTAATTAAAACCACAGTGGGACACCATTGAATGAATACTCACTTGATTTATAAAAATTTTCAACTCAGGCACTACTACTTCTCCACTTGTAGAGGAAGTAGAGAAGGGAGGGAAGGTTATCCCCTGAAGGAGTAGGAACTGGCATAACCACCTTGGAAAAGAAGAAGACAGTGTTTGGAGAGAACAAGACACACACATTTATGACCCAGCAATTCCTCTCCTAAGTGGATACCTAAAGAAATTCTTGGAGTTGTGTACTGAGTCATATACAGAGAACAGTCACAAGAGCACTATAAAATTCAAAACCACATAAAGCTAGGCAAAATATAAGTGTATGTAGCAAACAAACCTGTTCTTAAAAAGCAAAGAGAAGAATAAACATAATTCAGCATAGTGAGAATAGGAAGAATTGGGGGAATCTAATGTCTGTTTAGGGAAGTAATGTTCTTTTTCTGAAACTATATATATATATATATATATATATATATATATATATATATATATATATAGTATATATATACTATATATAACAGTGCTGCTCTGCGCTCCCTGAGGCCCTGGGTTCAATCTGCAGAATCACATAAAATGGGAGAAGGACTTGGCAGCCCACTCCTGAGACAACCAGCCACTGAAAACTCCATGAATAGCAGAGAAGCACTGACGTAGTGCCAGGCATGGCACAGTGTCAGAGAGTGTTTCATTTTGTTCTACAATGGGTCACTATGAGTTGGACCTGACTCAGCAGCACCTACCAAGAACATATGGGGCAAGTGGGGATGGAGGAGATAGAAGGCAAACTTATTATCTGACAACCCAACACTGAGGGAAGATTTAGATAATCTCAATAGCACATATGGAACCCTGTGGCCATGCAATTCAAAAATGCTAATGTTGACCCTGAGTTTCTAGAAAAGATGAACTATATGTCACATGTTCTATTTGAGCAACAAGAGGGATGATTTTTTTTTTTTTTTCTTGAGGTGAGATCTCACTATGTTGCCCGGACTGGCTTTGAACTCCTGAACTCAAGTCACCCTCCCACCTCAACTTCCTCAGTGCTTGAACTACCAACACACACCACTGGGCCCAGCGAGGAGGGATAAAATGTTTTTATCCTTCTGGGCCCAGCGGCAAACACCTGTGGTTCCAGCTGCCTGAAAGGCTAAGGCAGGAGGATTGTTAGAGCCCAGGAGCTCAAGGTCAGCCAGGGCAACACAGTGAGATCCTGTCTCTTAAAAAAATAATAATAAAGTAAATGTTTTTATTCCAGAAAAAGAATCAAAGAACACTACCCAAAAAGCAGCAGCATAAGCAGAACACAAACGTTTTAGGAAGATTTCCAACAGAAGTGGTTAAAATGAAGAGTTATGTATTTTGAGGTGAACTTCATTTATTGGAGCCACCACATCTTTCTTCGGGGTTGATAAATAAACCAGACGTGCTGTAAAGAAGTAAAAACCCTGCGCTCTCCTCTCACTTAGTGGTTGACTTTCTCTGTTTCAGATCCCACTCACACTGACAGATGAACCACAAACACACGGAGGAAGAACCCATTCACTGCTCCGGGGTGCATGACTGAGGGCAAAGCATCCACCAGCGCTGCAGCGGCTCCATAGTGTTTTTTTTTGCTGCCTCAGAGTCCCCAAGGCCTTCAAGCAGAAGTGGCAGTAGATGGTGGCCATCACCCAAGCCAGACTTTCACTGGGACAACAGGAACACAGATCCTCTGGGTTTGGATGGAACTTGACAGTGGGGACTTTCAACTGATGTGTTTTCTACCCCGTCAGAGCATGCGTGTATCTTTACCTCCCCCTCCTCCCCTCCCCCAACCCACTTCGGTCTTCTCTGTCCCTTTGCTGCTGCCGCAGAGATGATATAAAAGAGGCTCTTTGGCTATTTGCAGTTTGTTTCCTCTTCTTTTCCATATGTAATATTAAGTTTTATTTTCTTTGTACAGGCTTAAATCCCAACATCATTATCTACCAAAGTAGTTCTTCCCTTTGCAGAGGGTCTGGGGGAACGAGCAGCACATGTCACAAGTTTCTCAGAGCATGGAGGCAAGTCAGTGTGCTGCTGACATAAGCCAGGGTATAGACACCCTTTGGAATTACTGATTTCTAAGATTAATAAAGTAATTCTATTTTTATTTTCTTTTTCTTTTCTTTTCTTTTCTTTTTTTTTTTTTTTTTTTTTTTTTTTTTTTTTTTTTTTTTTTTTTTTTTTTTTTTTTTTTTTTTTTTTTTTTGATGTACTAATTTCCCAGCAGTCAATATTTCAAAAAGAAGACTGAAATGGAACCAACATTTTCTTGTATTTCATTGCTGGAAAATGTTTTAAATTTCATTTTAGGAATGTACACCATTAAGAAATTTTGTTTCAGCAGATGGTGGATCCAGGCTGGTTCCCAACAGCAGCTTCTGCACCTGGAAAAGCTGGTATGTACAAGTGTCTCTGCATCCAGCCACCAACAGTAGGCTCACCTCCACAGTTCATCCAGATGATGTCGTGTAGCCCCAACTGCTGTCCACCTGACCCTCTGCTCTCCTGCTACCTCTCCTTTCCTAGGTCCTGCTCTGGCTTTTACTGGAGAAAAAGTTGAAAGCAGAGCTGCAGAGTCTACTGTAGGGTTGACTTAGCTGTCCTGGGAAATTATTGGAGGAGATTCCAGAGTTAGACTTGTCCTGTAGACTCAGCATTTGGAGTCCAAAGAGAAAAATGGCACCCAAGCAGAGAGAGCGAGAGAAATGGACTTTATTGCCTTTTTAGTGAATGAAAACAAAGGTTTGGGTACACTGAAGCATTCTGTTTGTTTGTGGAAGGTGAGGACTCAGGGCTGCAGGAGAGAAGGAAGATGTTCCATGTGTTCCTGGGACTTCTGGGGTGTAGTTTGAGCACCATCTTAACTGCGCTTACTTGCTTTGAGCTGGTTAGGAGACAAATTGGAATTCCTGCATAGTCCCCTGCTGATGATGTATAGAATTAGGGGAACTCACCATATAAATCTTGTGAAAAGGGATAAGATGGTATAAGTTTAGAACAAAAACTTCCTAGAACAACCATGGTATTTGGAATTGCTCTAAGTGCCCCATCAGAATTAAATCCCCAAGCTGATTTCTGACTGCATTTGCTGTGTGTGCACCACATTGCTAGGACCAGACTCCCTATCTTTCTGTTCATGTACCAAAGTGCTTTCAAGTCATTCTTACTGGTACTGGCCTTGTCTTGGTAATATACCAGACAGATCATTTGAGCCTTCTTCCAACAGAGGTATCATTTTTTATGTCACTACCCTCTTTCAACACAAGTGTGTATTTTTGTAGACAGACAATGATTCAAGTGCCTGTAGTGGCCGTGAGTGGTATGTGGAAAGGGGAGACTGGACTCCAGACACTGGCCTGTATTTGCATCTGCTGCTTAATGTGAGAGTAGCACTCCAGTGTGAGAAGTGCATTCAGAACCATAGTGTGCTCTGTTTTCTTAGGGATACTTCAGGAAGCACATCTACTTGTCTGGGTTCTTTAGAATGAACCACAGGGTAACCTTCTTAGTGGTGCCCTATGAGCTTCAATAAAAAGGGAGTTTTAGTCTAGGGCCAGAAAGATTATTTCTTACTGATGCCTCAAGTAAGGACCAATGCCAGATGTAAAGCACTGTTTCTCCGGAAGTAGTTTTTAGACCACCAGAACCCTACCTCAGTCTTGAAGACACTACTAGAGCCGTGGCCTGGAACTGTACATGCAGTGGATTCTCATGCCTGCTGAAACTTGCGAATGACTGCCACAAGTGAACAGACTATGACACCTGGGACAGCAACAGCTGTGGCTGATGTGCTGCCATGCTTCACCTCCCCCTCTACCCACTGGCTTCTGGGATAAGATGGAGCACACACCCATAGCCAAGGTTTTAGGGCAGGGACACAGGCCCCCTAAGGACAGTGGAAGTGAATGGGCAGCCATGGGACAAAGATAGGCAGAGCCCTTACACAATTGGCTGGGCATGAATGGAGCAGGAAAAGTTTTAGTGACCAAACTCAAGAGCTCAATCTTGGAGGACGCCAGAAGGAACAAGGCGTGCACACACCTAAACACACACAGGTGTGAGTACACACACACCCTTCAACCTACAAACCGTAGCTGCAGGCGGATTTTTGTACCAGTGCTACAGTGAGTGCACTAGAGACAGGTGGCTTTCAGGAGCTGCTAGAGGGCTCTTTGCTCTGCTCACCTGCTACACAAGACTGCTTGAGGTGGACATTAGTGCCATGGCGGAATTCTGGCTTGCCCTGTAAACTCGGATCCATGGCCTCAAAAGAGCACAGTGGGATCATGTTTGTCTTGCCCGCTCCATTCCCAGACCCCTCGCAAGAGGCCCATCATCTAAAAAGGGCTTAACTTGATAACAGGATTTGCCTCTTAGGCCATACGCCTAAGACAGTTTCTCTAATTCTCAACTGGTTTGGGGGCTGAGATGAGATTCCAAAAATGGTGATGTTGGGTCATTTCGATTGAATGAATAGAGCACATTTCCATATGCAAGGGTTCACGCCTCACAGTTGTCTGGAGGTTAAATTCATGTGCTCTCTGCAAATCAGAGCCACTGGCTCTGTGCACCTGAGCATACTACACAGTGCAAGGCTCCACAGGCAGTAGTGCAGGCTTCGCAGACGGCAGAGGCTGCCGAGGGTGTCCACTCTCCAGGTATTAACACTAAGCAATGATGCTTGAGGGATTCTCTGCCTGGATCTCACCTCTAATTAGCAGATGCCAACGTGGAATTAAGAAAAGGGTAATAAGGATATTTATGGAGTCAGACATACACCTTAGCATAAGGTTTTTACTGTTCTAGAAACAATCTTCCAGAAGATGAAATCATCCACAATTCCCCCCAAAATAGTTATTTATACAAAGATTTTGAGAATAATATTTGTACTTTATACTTCAGTCTACACTCTGGGGCCAAGTCATTATGTGCCACAAGTGCAGCCTCCCCAAACGCCTCACATGTAGCACCTGGCTTCCAAGAACACCCAAGGAATACAGGGTTTGGGGGTACGTGGGGAAGGACACCTAATGCCCCAGGCTACATGGATCCAGAATCCAGGTATGTCCACCCTGACCTGGAAGGTGTCTAGCCAGATGTCTAAGGGGAAATAAGACCAAGGAAGAAGGCAAGAGGAGGGCCCCAGAGGGCAGAGAGGAGAGGGCTAATTCCCACCCTTTGCTTCTGAGTTCAGCATCTCCATGGGGCCCAATATAGTTGCTGGCCCAGGGACTTATTCCATTACCTGTAATGACCCATGGTGCTGACTGATGTAGAGAGGACAGTTTGCAAAAATAACAGATTTGTCCTTAATCCCAGGTAGTATAAGATATAATTCTGGGACCTTGTCTTGGTAACCTGTCTGAAGAGAAACACTTGCCTCCTATAACATCATCTGGATTCCCCAGAGCAGATGGGGTACAGCAATGAGCAAAGCTGACCTCAGATCTGAAGCATCTTCCAGTCTGGCCCTGGCCCGGCCATCCTCAGCCCCTTTTCCTCGCTAGGGTAGCCCAAGTCCCATTATCACAAGACGTTCCACTTGCCATCCTTCTTCCTCTACCCCACCACCTCTGTCTGTGCCACAGAAATTCTGTGTCCTCAAAGAGTTTGCCTTCCCCTAACCAACCCACACTTTCTTTACCACAGTGATTCTCAAAGCCAGCAAGAAAGAGAAATGTTCCAGAAGGAAGCCTCCATCTCAGCCGTTTGCCAGGAGCCGAGGGTTGTGGGCTCCAGGCCTCTAGGTGAGGTCTGTCGCTTTGGTGTCCCGAGGAGCGGGCAGTCAGCGGTGGCAGTTCCCCCTCTGTTGCAGGCGGGGCTCAGCTGCACTTACAGGACTTCACCACCATGTTAGAGAGCTGCTCCACCTTGGGGGTCCTCCCAACATAGTACAGGATGGTCAGGGGCTCCAAGTCCTGTGGCACACAGCATGGCGAGGCCGATGCTTCCGGATTCAGGGTGTTGTACAGCCCCAGCACCTAGGGGTAGTGACACAGCATTTAGATGTGGGAGAGCCAAGCCTCAGGCAGCAGCCCAGAAACTCTATAAGCAAGTGGTAGAATGGCCACCAATGCTACTGAAGAGGAATTGTGGGAACACAGCTTGTGGGAGAGACTATGCTCATCCATTTTGGCAGAAGGCACAGCACATGCACTTGTGTGAGAGTTATTAGCTGAAGCACATAAGAGTTATTTGAGTTCTTTCAATGGATAAGCCTGCAGCCGTACCACTGTGGTATCTGAACCTGTGTAGATCTCGGAAGCTAAGCAGGGTTGGACCTGGTTAGTACTTGGATGGGAGACTGCCTGAGAACACTAGGTGCTTTAGGCTTGAGAGAAGGACCCAGCAAGCCACTCCCAAAAAACAATCAGCCATTGAAAACCCTATGAATAGCAGAGAAGCACTAATAGTAGTGTTTCGCCTGTTGTACATAGGGTCAACTCGACAGCACCTAACAACAACAACAACAATGGATAAGGAAACTCTTCACTGGTAAGAAAACTCTCTTTTTTTGATATTCCCTATTGTAAATGATCATTTTGGTGAAAAATGATCTCAGTAACCATTGTTTCAGGCCATTTAGTAAGTGGCAGAGTGTAGGCCCCAGACCAAATGCAGCAATGATGAGCTATATGGAAATGTGATATGCAAATTACAGGCCTGGTTTCCATTTCCCTTGAGGAAAGACAAGTTTTAGAGGTTGCAGACTCTCTCCTCTCTCACTTTCTCTTCCAGGTTGTTTCCTGTTACCTTCTCCTGTGTGCTTTATGGTGTCTTTCAGAATAGCTTTTGTACATTCAAGGGGCTGTAATTATCAGAGTTCTTTAGTTTCCTTGCTAACTAGATGCACACATCTCTGATCTATAGGGTGGCATATGATAACTGATTAACTTCCATAGTACTGCGGGCATGGTGGTGCACACCTGTAATCCCAGCATGTCAGGAGGCAGAGACAGGAGGATCACAAGTTCAAGGCCAGAGACAGCCTGTGTAATTTAGCAATTTGTTGTTAGGTGCCGTTAAGTCCAACTTTATCTTAAGATGAAAAATAAAAAAGGGGTTGGGGTGCAGCTCAATGTAGAGCACCTGCACAAGGCCCTGAGTTCAGGTCCCCAGTACCACAAAAAACAAACAAAAACCTTCCATGATACAAAAGCTTTAGACAAAGCAAATTAAAAACGTGGTTGAGCTGGGTGCAGTGGTGCACACCAATTATCCCAGTGACTCAGGAAGTGGAGGCAGGTGGATCACAGGTTTGAGGCTAGAGGCAGGCAGCCTGTGTAATTTAGTAAGACCCTATCTCAAGATTTAAAAAAAAAAAAAAAAAAAAAAG